>JAKLML010000036.1:0-251138 GCA_022813425.1 Aureobasidium lini
TCCTTAGTGTCGCTTCTACTAACGTCGAGTTAGAGTCTATGTCGATGCGTGCGTCGCGTCTCTAAGGGCTATCTTCTACGCCGCCCTGCCTGCCCTCTCTTTTTCTTTTCTCTATATGTTCCCTATCCCTTATTGCTGTATCCTCCTTATCCTGCCTGTCCCCGCTGCCCTAGGACAGCGATTCGAACCTCCCCTTTCCTACTATACCTCCGCCTCTCGGAGCTAGCATCTCGACCCCGCACCGTGGCGCTTCGCTGGAAATTCGAGGGGATTACTAGGAGACACTGCTCTAGCTTGTAGAGTAATAAAATTTGATGAATTCGATGATTTTTACTTCAGCTGCTTTTTCCCTTCTTAATCGTTGTCGACATACGAAAGACAGTCTCATGCTATCCAAAGAACAGGGTGCGCCCCCCAGCAGCCGACATGGTCAAATCTTACAACCCGCGCGACCGCGGAGGACGAAGACCACCTGTTCCGCACCACCACAACACAAGCCTTAGATCAAGTGAACCACGTATCTATATCACAAATACCATTGCACAGCCAATTTCTATCATTGTAGCCTCATTCAAAACCAACATCGTACGACTTCTCTCCATCTCCTCCACTCCAGAGCCTCATCGCACGCCGAACGTCGCTGCCTAAAAGAAGCCCGTCGTCGCCAGTTGTCCTTGGCAAATAGCTCTAGAAAAGCGCATCCTTTCCCACAATAGACGAGATAATACTTGATCCTATCGCAATCACCTCCATTCACTTGATATTCTTGCTTCAGTATCTCAATCATGTCTTCTTCCTCTCTCCACGGCTCCTGCTTTTGCAAAAAGATTCAGTTGGAATTGAGTGGTGAACCGCATGCAATTGTAAGCTTACACCTCCTCTGCCTTTTCCCACAACTATTTGTCAACATCCCCTTCCCACAATCTCATCTCCATACCGCATGTTTCTTGCTTTCTTTGCTGATGTATACAACATAGGCTCTCTGCCACTGCACCGATTGCCGCAAAATCTCCGGCTCGGTGTATACATTGAACTTCATCGTCTCCACCACCGACTTGAAAATCAGCGGTTCGTCACCGGCGGAAAATCCAAAAACTTCGGATTCGGGAAAACAATGTGTTAATTACTTTTGTGGCGATTGTGGTAAGCATTTTCCCCCCTTCGCTACCTCTTCTCACCCCATCACAATCCCACAAAAAACGCAAAATCACTAATCTTTGGCTCGCTATAGGATCACCTCTTTACGGTGGCGCTGTAGATGAATCAGGACAGCTGCAAACTGCAGTCGTCAGAGCGGGTTGTTTTGACGATTTGGAAGTTTTGAAGGGGAGGAAACCTGGTGTGGAGATTTATACCGCGCAGAGGATGGAGTGGATACTGCCTGTGGAGGGGGCGGCGCAATTTGAGGGTATGTTGCCTGCAAGCTAGGGGTTTGAAGTAGGGGTAGAAGGGGATGGCGGATTGAGGGTGGACGGAGCGAAAGGGTAGCTTGGGGATTGTTGAGGTGGTAGGAGGGGAACCTCTTCTCTTTTTGGGGTTATTCGGATGGGAATCTCTGCTCTGGAGTAATTGGATAAATCAAAGAGTTCGACACAAGTCTTGGGCCACAGAACTGCGGAGGGAAGGCATGTGTTATGAAGCCTTGTGCAGAAGTCACCAATGTTGGAATCCATTATCTATGCTGACATGTCGATCTAAGAGTGTACAACCTTGGAGAGAGAGCCAAATTTGACGAAGAGAAAGCAGATTTGAAACAGATGTGTAAGTGAGATTTTGTGATATTCTTTTTTGCTTCCATTACTCCATACTGATACGTAAAATGCTTGTTCCAATAATCATGCTTCTTTGTGTTCCCTTAAATCCCGACAAACGCCCCAATGAGTGTATCCCAAGACAAATGAAAGAAGTAGAGACCCAACTCCTTCTTCCTCATCGCACCAATACCTTGATCTCGTGAGATCGTCAGCTCTGGCTACTCCATGCAATCATATCGTCCTCATCGCCATCCTCATGCTCATCATCGTACAAACTTGATGCTTCCTTCCACCATGCTTCATCCTTCGTCCCCAAAACTTGAACCCCCCTTCCAACACCCAACGCCGGAAACAAGAACCACACAAATCCCCAAACAACAAAAGCAGCCTAATACTTCACCCCATTGACACCACCTCTACCTCCACCGACTCTGAACACAGCACTGTCCACCTCAGCAACAGCCTCATAGACATCCCCCGTCATCACCGCCAAAGTAACTCTGACCCTAAAGCTCCCTTGCTCTCTAACACACAATCCCTCGAACCCGGCGGCTCCCACCACATCACCCCTTCTCTCTCTGCTCACAGCAGCCAAATCTGCTCTCGTGGGCTCTTGGACAGAATCCATGAGTTTGGTAGCGTGCAGGTAGCCGGCTGGGAGAGGAGAGTGGGATTCTGTGACTAGAGAGCAGACGGCTAGGAGAGGGGTGCGAGTACGGGTACGCGAGGAGATCAGGATGCGGGTTGTGAAGGGGGTGGAGGGGGAGATGGAAGAAGATGGGGCGGTGGTGATGGTGAGGGAGTAGGGAGAGGTTGGTTCGCGGCTACGGGTGGAGGTGGGAGAGGGGTAGTCGTTGCGAGTGGAGCTGCGGCGGGATCTTTGACTGCATGTTAGTTGTGATCTTGCCATTTGTCGTATGTGATGGAAGTGCCGAGTGAAGATAAAGGAGAAACGTGAGAGAGTTATTGAGAGATGAGAGCGCGTGTATGAGATAGGAGATAATGAATTGTAGCAAGACAGGCCAAATAGGCATTATCATTCCAATGGAGCTCCTTGTTATCGCCTGGCCATGCATATTTTGTACAACATGATATGGAGAGCATTGAATGTAGGCAGAATGCCAACCAAGATCTGAAACTAGAGCCGTGCTGGATCTTGCAGAAGCACGGCTCACAAGGAGACAGACCACTGATGCCCAAGCATCGGATGTAGGAAGTGGAGAAGGGAGGCTGGAGAGCGGAGACGAGAGAATGCATCGTTCACGGGCGGAGCAAAGAAAGACGTGGACTTACTCAACACTGCGAGGACCGTGGTCATTGCGAGCATAAGTGCGGCGTGCGACGTCTGCCATTGTTGATGATTGGTGGTTTTCTTGGGTTTGGAGCTGTCTGGAATGGTCTTGGTGTAGCTGTGCAATTCGTGCCGATCGTCGAAGATTTAAGAATCGATCTTCTTCTAGTATATGATGTTGAACTGGATGATGTCGTCTAACAGATGGCCTCCGGGTCCTTGTTGTTTGAGGTCTAGCGAGTGTTGTACTTCTGACCTGTGGAGACGTCTGATCAGTATGTTGCCTTGATCGTCTAGCAGCTGTGCTATGTGGTCGAGACATAGTAGTGGAAGGTTGGTGGTGAAGATGGTAGAGGGGAGGGAGGGAAGTGTAAAAGATGGAGGGGTCGTGGTCACAACATATACGTTGTGATGGTAGGGCAATGGCTTTTGAGGCTTGAAGTCAGAAATTTGGAATCTCTTCCTCTGCCAGCCCTCTTCTCCATGGGGATGCGAGACATGTCAGGCAAGGGAAGGACCGAGCCGGTGAAGGAAAACAGCTAGACGTTGATAACGCTCAAGCCTATTGTTTGACTCATACGTACCAAGGATTGGACAATGATAAAGATTCAAAATGTGGTAAAGCTGGCGGGAAGTGGACAGAGAGGATAGAACGGAAGTTGTGTCCGGGGTGAAGTTCAGCTGGAATAAACTTGCGGAAGTGGAGATAAACTTTCGACTTGAATCAATGACAGCCAAGCAGAAAATGATGTTCTGAGATGGAAGAATGTGGAGGAAGCTTGACGATGAAGAATGAAGATGAATTGATCTGATCCAATCGTCGTTCTCTGGAGAAGGTACGAAGACTTTATATCTGGCTCCCGGCCGAGTGGCCTTCGAGCTATGGTTCCCTTCAGACGGGCTGATTGCAGTGGAGGCCGAACTCATCATGCCCTCTACTCAATGACAAGGTTCAGTCACGATTTAGAGTTAGCCAAACGGTCGGGCGTCAAATCAGATGTGCCAGGAAGGGTGCCACTTGAGTCAACTAGACATCTATGCGGACGACACAGACATTGGACTTGCCTCTTGCAGCGAGATCCACTGCAACCAAGAAGCTCCGGTGCAGCGCGGACTGGATCGGATCATCCTGAGCCGTTGAGCTGGGTATTGAGGATTGGGCCTTGTAAGGATGAGGGTTTGGAAAGGAGTGGGCATGAGAAAAGCATGGACGTTACAGTACGAATCTACGCATCAATCGAGCAGGGAATCTGCCCGAGATTGTGCAGATTCGGTGCGTCGCATATCGATGCCGGAGTCCACCTTCTCCCAGACATCCATGGACATGGTGTCGGGTCTACGCCATGGCGTGCTGCTAATTGATGCAGACGTCTTGGTTTGGAGAGACGTTTGGCCTGAGCGCGGCGGTTCACTTTGCCCGTTTGACGCCAGCCGTTTGCCCTCGACCAACCACAGCGCAGAAGTCGATGACTTCCACCTCCGGGTAATCAAGGAACAGGCGCCGGCCTGTGCAACGACGCGCTTCTCCCAAATACGGGCCCTGCCATGTTGAAGCGCTGACAGCATTTGCATGAATCTGCCAAAGTTAGAAGGAAGCCCTGGCACCACCTTTACGACTCTCCTTTTTGAGAGGTGGTCACAAACCTTCTTCTCAAGACCATTGTACCATTCCAGACAATGAGTACGCCTCTGCCTATAGCCAGGCGGCACTAGGCGGTTGCCAAGTCTGGAAAATAGACGACCGACACGCAGTGCTATCCCTCGAGTCGACACGCGCAATCTCGAAGAGCCCGATCTTGTGGATAAGCGCTGCAGATCCACACTCGCGAGCTATCCCGTGGGTCTTGTAGGTGTGACAAATCTTGTTAATCTGAAAAAGAGAACGCATGCCATCTCAGCTTGGTGCGATGCGATGCAATGACTTGCAGATTTTGCAGGTGCGGCCGTCGAGGGAAGTCTTTCTCGGGGAACCATGACCGGCAAAAATCCCACATCTCATACTGCAAGCAAAGAAACCCGGCCCCCTCTCTTCTTGCAGCACTCAACTTGCCTACGGTTGATTTTGGAAACACGCTTTTCATGCATGATAGACGTCAAGTCTGTCAAAGCGTCCCAGCTCAGGGGAGAGGGGTCGGTCTACTTCACGCAAGGTTCGCAAATCTTTAATATACGGCATCGACTTGCCACGATCCGGCCCTCACGCTACTCAGCTCGTCCAAGCCCTCGGATATGTTGGTGGCTCGCCTGATCGCTTTGGGTCCCGCTTCAGCATTGGATATCCTTGTTCCCAAGTTGATATCCCATAACGTTCCAGCAGGTCGTCGTCATACCACGATACTTCGGCGATTCCAAGGGTGCGCCGCCGTGTCCAGACCACAGCGTGCAAGCAGCGTGCAGTTCGTGCACCGGCGTGGGATCAACGCCAGTACAATTACAATCTGGCACCACTTTCATGCTCCCTCTAGTGTCGCGCAATGATTCGCTCGTTCGTGTCGGTCATGACCGACTTGGAGCTTGCGTTCCACGCAAAGCGACCATTTTTGTTAACCTTTTCACAGTGGCACGCTCGCTAAAGAATATGACCTGTCGACTGTTACACAATTGCGACTCTTCTCTCGTGGCATCTCTGCTGGTATCCAGACTTGCAGATGCAGGTCCCAGGTACCTTCCAACACATTGGTCTGAATGAACATTGGGAAACGAGATCGATCCGACAAACGATAAGCGATGCCACCGACGCTGCGATCAAGATGTGTTTGGGTATATCCAAACAATCGGAGCGGCGTTCGGATGCAAGCCTCCCAGCCTCAAGGATCGCAACCCTGCAGGACATCTCCGACCCACGTAATCGCGACTTCTGCAATTCTCCTTACACACAGTCATCATTTGCACAAGTGAATCAACGTCATGAGTATCATGATGACTGAGTGCCGAGAGGGAAGTGTGGTTAGATCGATTCAGCCCTGTCGAAATAGGCTCACTGCGCACAGCCTACATGAACGCAAGGACGTGTACTAAAAGGGGAAGCTGCAATGCTTTTGGACAGTACGACTAACCATCATAGCCTCAATGTCCTTGCAACTGCCGCCATTGAATGTTAATTCTTCTGGAAAGAAGCTCCGTTGCCTACTTTGAGTACAGCTCCTCTCTAGCGGACCCATTACGGATCACCTGTTACATGAGCTTCGCAAAGTAAACACGTTTTGGGATATGCGCTTCATCAATCATATAAGTGTCTGATTAATCTGGCGGTCTGCGCGCGGGCAAATGTCCCATGCTCGCCCAATTCGAAATCATAATAACCGGCCAGCCGACAAAAGAAACAAGCACATCCCGACCATGTTATCTTCCGTATGCATGCGCGCGCCATCTGGAAGCCATGTCCCGACAGAAAGATACCAAAGATCTTGAAACACGCCCATGGTTCCCCAGGACACAGCTGTGATCTGGAGAACCCTTGAAGCAAGTGGATGGTCTGTGGGTGCAGATGTGGCACGAACAGGCGTTTCCCTGATCGACTTTGATTTTTAATCTGCTTCGGCCGTCCCGGTGTCCCGACTGCCAGCAATCAACAGCATCAATCAGATAGATTGCGCGCAGCTCCGATTGCGTACGAGCGTCCTTCATCAACACTCCGATCGCGCAAAGGTAGAACGGTCGCATCCGAAACACATCTCGAACATCTGTATGCGCACTCTTGGATGCCTTATTCTGACCTGAGTATCGAGAACTCTAAGCCATGTGCTGATGACATGATGATAGCGGTATCATGAGATGGCTGTTTTGAATATATCTAGAGGCATAGGCTTTCTCCGATATTGGTGCAAAAACAGGTAATTTCTTGATGAGATCCCCGCCACTTGACGAACACGATGCAAAGATCAGTTCCGACGACGATCAATCTCGACAATGTTTGCTCATCGGAGCGACGGCCTAGAAACGGACGATATTGATGAACCTACACACTGCAAATCTTGCTTTAGGATTTGACCGTCAAACATGCGAAACTATCAATCTATTCGCAGCAAGGTTGAACCAAAAGTATCACATCATCATGTTTGGCTACCCTGGCCTCACGGAAAATTCTCTAGCACATCTTTCCCGGCGGTGGACGAAAAACATGTCGACAGCGAACCGGTCCGCACATGACTTGTCGAGCCCAGAGCTCGCGTTTTCGAAAGCAGCTTATCTCAAAACTCTGTTCACATCGTCGGGTATCTGCCATTTAGCACGAACGCAAGCCCTAATACATACCCATACCGTCCCCAAGCGGGACGACCCAGAAATCTGATCAATGTCTCGGTATTCATCTATCTACCGTGTATCTGTCCCCAGAATCTCGCTCCAATATTCGCTTGGCGTAGCGGATGTACCCTTCCATATGACGGCAGTACTCTTTTGGGACGTTATTATCATTGTCTGGATCTTCGGCTATCGCAATCCCGGCCGATCCCGTGCGGCATGCTGGTCTCAATCAACGACGACATCCCATGCTCGAGCGGAATATAGCAAGAAATACATCACTTCCCCTAATTCAAATGTCTTATCTGCCGCAGGATCTAGAGTGAGAGGGCTTTTAGGAGTCATGACCGACGATTCCTGATTCGCTGTTCAATCTGTCCTATTTGCGGCTTAGGCATCAGAATCCGACTGTCCCTTCTGGAGTCGACATTACTCACTTCCAACTGCACGATCAACAGTTACCAACCACCTTGAATCGTGCATCACCCACTGCAAGCCGTCAGTTATATGCACATTCACCGTTCTCGAGTTGACAGATCGCCATCTCGCAATAGCCATCGTTGCACAAAGATCTTTGGGACGATCCGATTGCCGCCACATCTACGAAGACGTTTGATCTCAGGCTTGACTTGCTGTCTCAAAAATCCAAACGAGATATCACAGGACATCTGCTCTGATTCAGAAATGTCCAACCGATATGTAGTTGTCGTTGTCATGACTTTTGCCTATATGCAGGAACACTTGATTCATGCATGTATTTTGATCATCTTGTGGCCAGTACAACATGTCTTTCTGACAATGTGTTTCTGACACGAAGCTCCTTCGACCCTGCATATCGCGTGCGGACCTTCGAAATCGAGCACTGCGAAACACACTATCACCACCTCGTGCTTGTCCAACCTGCTGAGCCTCTTCAGTCATGCGTTCAGTAATCGTGATGCGGCGCAGAGTGTCTCAAGAGTCTCTCTTGTCGCACACGTACCTCCTCCCTGCGTGTCATCTGCTGGCGGACGGCACAGCGCGGCTCTACAAGAGGCGAAACATTCTATTGTTGCACTTCGTATCCGTCGGTAAGCTCGGCTGGATGTTCAGTAATCCATCTTGCGGCGCAGAACATCCGACAGCACGTGTTTATGATTTCGAGTGCTTCACAGTAGATATCATAGTGTCTATGACAGGCAAGTATTGCCATGACAGCGCAAATCTCACAGCCATGCTCAACTGTATGTTGACCTCATTCAGCAACAGAATACTGAACTTGGCAACAAAAACACCCATAGTGTTTCGTCGACAGTCTAGATCACCTTTTGGAAAGGAGGAGGTGAGAAGGACAAGCATTCGGCCTCGAAAGCCGACGTGGTCATCACTTTTGGCCATTGGGACAACCCTGCCTGAATCTCAAACTTTCTTCTTTCTTCTCTGCCTCCACCATAGTCTCCTGTATCTTTTCTTAAGAGTAAGGTGGCTCTCTGTATGCAATTACACTCTTTCAGTACGTATGAAATTCCTTGTGGTTGAAGAATTGCCAACCAAAATGCCTCTTACCGGTCTTCGATTCTCAAGAGATTGTCAGGGGACGATCTGTCGCACATCCCTCACCAGTCTGACGAGTGATGTTGTTTTCTGTTGGATCGTCTGAAGGAAACTCTCGAAACCTTACCACGTTGTCTCATTTCCTTCCCACTGTCATCCTCATCAACACGACGAGGAAAGATAAACATCCTTACCATCATAAAATCCCGAAAATAAATCAAGTTGAAATTTCATTATAGACATGATAATACCACTTTGCCGAAAATACCAGCTTCGAATCTATGAAGTACCAGCAACCTTCAACTCATGGACTAGAAGTGTCGTGCTAGCATAAACCACATTGTCTCATGCGATGATGATAAGGGCAACAAACATGCAAAAGAGAGAGATGCAGGTCAGTCAACCCCGATCTCTGAGAAACCAGTGCCTCTGAATTGAGCTCATCATTAACTCCTCCTCCAGGAACGAACGAGGAGCGTTAGCAAAAGGGTTTAGACATCCATACTGCAATTTCTATACCGATATACCCATATACTACTATAACATGGATTAGAGTCTTTTGTACCTTTATCATCTATATCTGCTGACCTTTCTTATGCCTTACTTCTTATTTCCTGGTTCTTTTTTTTTCAACCTCCCGTGATCGCTGCTTTTCTTCATCTCTGCTCTATCTGAATCCGAAGCTACGATTACGAATGGAATGATATAGATCGATAAAGCACCTTACCCTCCTTTCCCCTATCCCTCTACCCAAAATCATCAAAGATGATCTTGAGCTTGTTACCTCGTCCGATGAAGACCTAATCCATCTCCTCGAACCCAAAGAGCCCGCAGTCCGACCTTTTCACCTCGACTCGACGATCCGCTACCATCGATCTTTGACCTAGAGGCAGTAACGGATAGACAGGAAGTGCAAAGTTGTGCCAGAGAAGCCGATGTCACGATGACTAGGCAATCAACATTGATAACCAACAAACCCTTGGTGTCACCAACAGAACAAGGGTAAAAGATGCACAGCATGAATGATTCTCCACCAGTTCTCACAGTATAACAAGATATAAGCAACACACGACAATCATGAGAGCGAGAATAAGAGAGAAATAGAGAGAGAGAGAGAGCAAGAGAGCAATCCCAGACATGTTTCAAGACAATGCATGGTTTCATGGGGAAAGTAATTTGGATTTTTGCAAAAAAAAAAGGTGATTCAAAATGCTCGCATGAAAGAGGACAAAACGCCTGCCTTGTTAGACCCCGAGATGAGAACGCTGATGATTCCTTTGTGGCGTGGAAGAATTAAAGGGAAAAAACGCCGGTGCAATGAATGGTAGGAAAATGACAAAAAAAAAGGGGGTGTGCAGTGATCTGATCTTGGATCAATGCCGCTGCAAGTTTCCTGTCCTCCTCTTGAGTCGTCGCGAAACGTGGGTATCTGGGTATTTCCTTTTGCGGTAACACTGAGTACTTCGCTCTGGTTGTGTCGGTGATGTACTGGTGTGTCTGGTTGGCCAACTTATTGTTCCTCGTCTCTCGCTGCATGATTCTGTCTTGCATGATGGTGACGAGACGATTCACCATGCCAAAAGTCTTCGATGCGTATCCCAAGCTATTTCTGGTGGCAGTTTTCCATTTCGACAAATGTCGCAGTAATCTTTCTAGAACTTGTTGTTTGTGTCGTAGTAGCCAGAAACAATGTCATCGTAGTTAGAGTAATCGTAGTTGGGAGCGCGTCTGGGGGTCGAGCGCGGGGCCGAATCGGGCCTCGACGTAGGCACGGGCTCGCGGCGTGCGGAACGTGGTTGTGACAAGGAGGCGGCGGGTGGTGCAGGGCGTATAGGCAGGTTCATGGGCTGTTGGCTAGCCATGGGTACCTGACCAGCGCTAGAGGTGCGCATGGGGTAACTCGGGCGTTGTGAGTGGCGCGGCATGGACTGTGTGCTAATAGGGATGTCGCCCGATGATGAGGATGCCGGACTCGGCTGGTTCTCAGGCTCTCTGCCTCCAGATCGCAGCAGCTGCTTTGTCTGAGGCGACATTTGTGGCACAAGGTGAGACTTGCGGTTGTGGCGTTCCATCATGCTGACAGCCCAGGCCTCGAGGTCGACAGGCGTGCGCTTAGCAGCTTGCAGGAAGGGATCTGTCTCGTAGAGTTCTGCTGGTGTCGGTCGGTCGTCAGGGTTCTTCATAAGACACTTGTCGATGACATCGTGGAGGATCTTAGGGAAGGCGTCACTCTTGGGAAGCTTCGGTGACGGCTCCAGCACAATCTGCTGAAGAAGGTCGAGAATGCCCTGAGGGCCGGCCAGGTCGTCGTCTTCGCCATTCTCGCTGTGAAAGGGGAACTTGCCGATGGCAAGCTCCATCAACGACAGACCGACACTCCACACGTCCGACTTGACTGTGTAAGGAGATCCCTGGATTCTCTCGGGCGCCATGTACGTACCCGTTCCGACAAAGGTATCAGCCACCGAATTGTCGAGCTCACTGCTGACGCCAAAGTCGCACAACTTGATCTGACCTTTGCTGTTAACCAGGATATTCGATGGCTTGATGTCGCGATGCATGATGCGGTGCATGCGGTAGAGGTATGCGAGCCCACCCAAGACGGACTCTGCAATCTTTCCTAGAACGTCGACACGCACTGGTCCAAAGTTCTTAGAGATGCTGTCCAGTGAGCTGTGTATCCTGTTAGTCACAGCCTTCTTGCGCCATCTGTGTTTCTCTGTCCACTCACCCGACATCCATGTACTCCATACACATGACAACATCGCCCATGTCGTTCAAGAAGGCGCCATAGAAAGATACAATCGACGAAGAATTACACTCATGCATGATTTGCAGCTCTCGTACGATGCGCTTTCGGATCTCCTTCTTTGCCTCGACGTGGATGATCTTGCGTGCCATGACAACCTTGGTAGCTGTGTGCATGACCTTGCTGACTGTGCCGCCATTTCCTGCTCCCAACTCTTTAATGACCTGTAGATCCTCGCTCTTGAGATCTAACCTGAACTCGACTCCGATCTCAAGTGTGTCTGCGCGGCCTCCATCTTGACCACCGGTTGATTCACCGTCGGGCGTGGCGGGTTGTGCAGGGCGAGGAGCGGGAGCGCTAAGGGCCAGACCCTTGACGTTCTTGCGCTTCATCGTCTTCGTCTTGAAGGCGTCCGACATGATGGGCGGTTGTGTATGCGTGTGTCGAAGCTGTAGAGGAAGTCGTGTCGTTCAGTTCCTGGGCAAGTTTCGGTCGACTCCTTTAGCCGGGAAAGTGATTGGCTGTCCCTCTAGGCGGGATTAATCAATGATTGGGCGGTAGTGTAGTTGGGCGTGATTTGCGAGGTGCAATCAGCGAGTATCTCGGACGTGTTTGGCGTATGCACGTCGTCAACAAGGGGTTTGGTGTCTTTCGGGTGGGGCCAGAATCCCGCTTTGTTGGATTGGATGGAGAAGGTCGAGATTGGAAGAGTGCGAGATTGCAAAGAATGGACAACAGAGAATGATTAAGAGTGTCGAGTGAATAGCATGTTATATTGAGGCATCCAGGAGACGAGACCAGGAGCGAGACGAAGCGAGAAAAAGTGGACTTGAGACAAGTCGACGTAGGCTGGTGGTGATTCGAAACGGCAGCTCTTCGTCCGTCTCGTTCTAGAGAGACTTCCGCCCTTGGCAGTCGACTCGCGTGCCAAGCCATCTCTCCACAGCAGAGTTGGGAGTCTTTGTTATGTCGGTGTGTGTTGGAATTGTTGACATTGAATTGTGACCAAAGAACCGCATTCACTCGGATTTGGCCATTGCAAAGAAGTCAGATAGGGAAAGAACTAGTCAAGCGTCTTCTTGCAGCACCGTCTGTTCAAGCTCCTGCAGCCAGGCAGTTGCGACCATCTAGCCGACGTTCATCCGGGGAAAGGTGCCAAGAGTGACGGAAGTCCAAGTCGCAGTTTACTGGCAAGCACGAAGGCAAGCAAAGGTCAAGGAGCACTCGTCTGTTCATCAACATCACTTGACCTTCCCTTCCTCGACTTATACAAGCGCTTGCTGCCCGACCTCTATTCTTTGTCTCCTTCTCCAGCACCGCGGCAAAACGAATTGACGATCAATCTATACGACGCGCCTAAGCCGCCGACAAGACAGCTTTCACCAACACATCGCGAACCGCAATCGACATGACGACCGCCAACTTGTTTGATCTCGACGCTGAGCTCGGCAGCGACGAGGACGAGGACTTTGAGGAGGGCGAGGAGGCGCCCCGTCCCAGAAAGCAAAAGGCCCCTGGAAACATCGACGACTCCAGCGAGGAGGAAGAGGACGATGACGAGGAAGCCGAAAGAGAAGTGCGCACACACATGACTCACCAGGAAGGTTCTTCTAACAACATGGCCAGATTCGTGAAGGATTCATAGTAGATGAAGACGAAGAAGATGATGGGGAACGCCGTGAGCGCCGTCGCGAAAGGAAGAAGCGCAGAAGAGAAGAGCGCGAGGCTGAGGATGCTCTGCTTGATGAGGAAGATCTCGACTTGATTGGCGAGACGCATCCAGACTACCAACGCCGTCAAGAGGAACAGGTGACTACTTGCGACTGGCCGAACAAGCACTCAACGCGCTAACACCTCCAGAAGAGCAAATTCAAGCGACTGAAGCGTGGTCATCGCGAAGACCGAGATCGCAATGAAGCGCGCGGCATCGACGACATCTTTAGCGACGATGAAGAGATGGCCGACGCTGATGGCCGAGCCTACGGCCGCGAACCCAGAGCATACGCGGACGAATTCGCCGACTTTATCGAGGAAGATGAATTCCCAGACGAGGAGCGCGAAGCCATGCGCGATGCTGCTGAAGTTCGACGACCAGGCAGAGGCTTCGTCGACCCCCTTCGCATGCAGAGTGGCCTGGATGAATCTGCCCAGGAAGATATGATGGCCGCCTTTGGTGACGGTACTGAATACGACTGGGCACTACAGCTGCAAGAGGAGGGTGATGAGAACCAAGACGGTCTGGACAAACCGCTCGAACTCAAGGATGTTTTCGAGCCTTCTCAACTGCAGGACAGGATGTTGACAGAGGCCGATAATATCATTCGCAACACGGATGTGCCCGAACGTTACCAGCTTGCTCGCCAGCCGTTCAAGGAGATGAACTTGTCCGACGAGGAGATGACAGCCCGTATGCAAGAAGAGACACATTGGATTTCCAACTTCCTGCTTCCCAAGAAGCGTCTGGACCGCGATCTGGTCGAGCCCTTCCGCGAGGTTGTTGGTCATGTCTTGCGCTTCATGAACGTTGAGGAACTCGAAATCCCCTTCATCCTTCACAATCGCAAAGACTACCTCATCCATGAAGAGCGCGTCCCTCTTTCACCCAACCAGAACGACCCAGATGCTCCTCAACACGAAATCAAGGCTTCAAGGCTGTTGCAAAACAGCGACTTATGGGAGATCTACGAATTGGACCTTAAGTACCGAGCCTTCGTCGAGAAGCGTGAGGCACTGTCAAGGTCTATCGAAAGCATCCGCGATTCAATGCCCGACTCAAACGATGACATTTTTAACGACATGATCCCGGTCGCAGTTACCATGGAGGAGCTGCAAGACGTTCAGGACTATCTTCACTTCCAATACGCCGCCCAACTCAAGGACACGACGGTCTACGATCAGGAAACCAATGGTACACAGAAAAGAGCAAGAGGCACGCGCAATATCTGGGACAAGGTTCGCGCTGGACAGGCATACCACATGGTCAGAGCATTCGGCATTTCTGCAGATGCTCTGGCGCAAAACGCTCTCAAGCTTGGCACGAGGCAGTACACCGAGGACCCTACCGAGAGACCCGACGACATGGCTGACAAGTTGGTGGACGGATCAGAGTATTCGAACAGCCAGCAACTGCTTGCAGCTGCAAAGGCCATGTTCGCAGAAGAGCTCGCTCAAAGCCCTCGTATGCGAAAGCTGTTGCGTCAAAACTTCTACATGGACGGTGTATTCGACTGTTTCCGCACCGAAAAGGGTTTGCGAAGAATTGACGAGGAACACCCATACTATGAGTTCAAGTACCTTCGCGGAAAGGATCTGAGATCGATTGTCTCCAAGCCGGAGCTCTTCTTGCGTATGCTCAAAGCTGAAGACGAAGGTCTTGTTGATGTCCGTGTTCGCATTGAGTACTGGGACGGATTCAAGGACAGCCTCTACAAGAACATCATGTCCGACAACTTCAGCGAGCTTGCTGATGCCTGGAATGCTCTACGCAGGGAAACCCTGGACATGGCACTGGACAAGCTTACTCGCGTCATCGTTAAGGGCGTCAAGGAGAACCTTAAGACCGAGTGTGAGGCACAAATTGCCCGCGCTTGCAGGGAAGAATACGCCAACAAGCTCGATCAAGCTCCTTACAAGCCTCGTGGTATGGTTCTTGGTACCACCCCTCGTGTTTTGGCTCTCTCCAACGGTGCAGGCAAGCGCAATGATGCCATCTGCTGGGCTTACGTCGATGAAAACGGTCGTGTGCTTGAGAATGGCAAATTTGTCGATATTCGTATGGGCAACAAGGAGAAGTTCTTGCCCGATGGTGCCGATGTTGGCGCCTTTGTTGATCTCGTCGAACGCCGTAAGCCTGATGTTGTCGCTGTTTCTGGTTTCTCGGTTGAGACTCGTAGACTTTACAAGGACCTCCAAGAAATCATCGAGAGCAACGACCTCCGTGGTACACCATACGAAGAAGAGGATGGCTCTGAGCAGAGCGACAAGCTTGACATTGTCATCACCAACGACGAAGTCGCTCGTCTTTACTACACCAGCGACCGAGCGACTGCCGAACACCCCACCGTCCCTCCGCTCACCAGATACTGTATCGCTCTTGCCAGATACATGCAGAGTCCGCTCAAAGAGTACGCTGCTCTCGGCCGCGACATCACATCGATCTCTTTTACGCCAAACCAAAATTTGATTCCTCAGGAGAAGGTCTTGAAGCATCTGGAGATGGCAATGATCGAAACTGTGAACTTGGTCGGTGTAGACATCAACGAGGCTGTCGCCGATACGTACACCGCCAACCTTTTGCAATACGTCGCCGGTCTTGGTCCCCGCAAGGCAGCACATCTCCTCAAGGTTATCAACATCAACGGTGGTGACCTCAACACTCGTATGGAGCTTGTTGGTGACATCGATGCAGGCAAGAGACCGTCCGTTAGTGGTGCCAAGATCTTCGAGAACTGTGCAAGTTTCTTGTTCATAACATACGATGATTCTGAGCCAGACTCCGACTACTTGGACAACACCCGTGTGCATCCTGAGGATTACGAGACGGCAAGAAAGATCGTGGCAGACACACTTGACATGGATGAAGAGGATGTCAAGGCTGAGATTGACGAGGCTGGTCCCAACGCTGTTGTCCGCAAGCTTATCAAGGATGATGCCCAAGACAAGCTGAACGACCTTGTCCTCGACGACTATGCTGAGGAGATTCTTCGCAAGATTGGTCTGAAGAAGAAGGCTACCTTGGAGCTCATCCGTGGTGAACTGCAACAACCATATGAAGAGCTTCGCCGCAGCTTCTACCTGCTGTCAACAGATGAGGTCTTCACCATGCTTACTGGAGAGACCAAGGAGTCGTTGACCACTGGCATGATCGTGCCTGTGTCGATCAAGCGTACCTTCCCTGATCACATCGATGTCAAGCTGGACTGTGGTATCGACGGATCTGTCAACGAGCAAGACTTCCCTGCCGGTGTTGGCAATGGTGGTGCCGAGCCTCGCCATGTCTGGCAAACCCACCAGACTGTCCAGGCCAAGCTTCTCGAGATCGAACCGAAGCGCTTTACTGCACGTCTCTCGCTAAGAGAAGACGACCTGCGTGAGCCCTTCCGTCGCGAATTCGACCACGAGCCTGGACAATGGGACGAACAGCAAGAAGCTCAAGACCGTAAAGACGCCATGCAAGAGAAGGATGCCAAGACAGGGAGAGCGCAGCGTGTCATCAAGCACCCTCTGTTCCGTCCTTTCAACTCCGCACAAGCAGAAGAATTCCTGGGATCACAAGCACAGGGTGACGTTGTTATCAGACCGTCATCAAAAGGACTCGACCACTTGGCCGTCACCTGGAAAGTATCAGAAAACGTCTTCCAACATATTGACGTACTGGAACTGGACAAGGAGAACGAATTCTCTGTGGGCAGAACCCTCAAGGTCGGCGGTAAATATACATACTCCGATCTTGATGAATTGATTGTCCTGCACGTAAAGGCAATGGCCAAGAAGGTTGACGAAATCATGACGGACGAGCGCTTCCAAAAAGGCTCGAGAGAAGCCACCAGTAAGTCTTGCCGCTCCCTTCCCGCAATCCACCATAACTTTTCCATCTTGCTAACCACCTGCTTTGCACAGACGAATGGCTCAACGCCTACACGGAAGCCAACCCTATCCGCTCAATGTACGCTTTCTGCATCAACCCCAAGTACCCCGGCTACTTCGACCTATGTTTCAAAGCCGGCGCTTCGGCAAAGGTCGCTGCTTGGCCTGTCAAAATCATCCCCAACGCGTTCGAGCTCCAACGTCATCCTTACCCCGACATGCGCGCACTCAAGAACGGCTTCAAATTGCTGTTCTCGAAGGCGAAGCGATAGAAAAGCGCAGGTGCCGGCTTGTTGACGAAAGAATCTTTGGGCGCCGCATCATAGGCTCGAGAATGCTGGGATATTTCAACTAGCATCGAAAGCAATGAGAGAACGGTGAGTTGAAGTAGGAGAAGAGTCTCTGCGAATCCTGACCAGGGAGTGGTATCAAGAAGATTTCGGAGCGCTTCGCGCGATGGATAGTGCAAGCAAGATGATGCTTGAGAATTTATCATTCAAGCCCTTAAAAGTGTGCTGGAAAAAAAGGCGTAAAAAGCAGCATAGACAGACCCAAAGTTGTTACACAGTAATTGAAATATCACAAAATAACACATTTTTCAATTATCCTTGTGCTTTTTGTCAGCAATTAGAAGGCGTCGCAAGTCCACTCGAAACACTTGGAAAAGAAGGGTTCTAGATAGTTGAAGGCCCTATAAGAAACGGTAACAACTGGAGAGATTCCGAGAGTCAAAGTGCTTCCTCACCACCAGCCATTGGGCTTGATCACGAGAACTTTGCTAATGAAAGAGGAAACCTGAAGGAGTGGAAGGGGAGGCAGGGGATGGGGTCCATAAAGCCATTTCTTATATCCTGTCCTCTCGATCTTACGTACGTCTGTCTTGAAATAATTTGATAGTCAGGGAAGAAGACAAAAGGAAGGGTTCATTGACCTGGTGACTTCTATCTTTCTCTTCTTACGCCTTCCATTATCTTTATGCTTCGATGACAACGAGCTTCGATGAGGAGGCATTGCTAGTTGTTTTGCCGGACAAGAGAAAGAGCAGTAATGTGAAGTTTTTATAGATAATCAAGAAATACACAAAATGGTGCTAGAGGATACGCTCTCAAAGCTCAGTATAGTCACGAAGGACTGGAGTTATCGGCCAATTGGGAAGATCTGTCTCATATTAAGAAGCGAGGGACTGTCATTTGAATATTTCACTTTTAATGGGAGTCTGGAAACACGGATTTCAAGCTACATATAACTCCTTTGTGAGAAACAAGTAATGCAGTGGCCATAGGGTCTCACCAGGCCAACACTCATCGCTTCAGACGAAGAGAGCAGGAAAAACTGATGATCGAGGATCAACGAGAAACAAAGAGATGGTTTCGTCACAAGTGTTGTTGATACAGGAAAAATCGACGCTAAGCGGTGTTAGGAGAGGAAGAAGGTAGGTCAGTGATACCACTTCTATCCTCCCATTTTCCCACCTCCCATCAGATTGAACTCTTCCACCTCAAATCATCTGCCTACTCAGGATGAGAAGGGAGCCACAGATGAAGATTCACTGACCTGTTGTTCTAGCTTCTCCGACTCGTTTGCTTCCAAACATCCTCTTCTTTAGGTTCTCGTGAGCATTTGGCAACGCTGGTCTATCGCTCTAACCCTTCTCTCCTGGTCGCTGTTGTCAGAAGCGTTATCGTAGGAGAGAGGTTTGGTTTCATAGGATACAGAGCTGGACGGAATAAGGTGCATCAGGTATGCTTCATTTTGTTTGACTGGTATTTAGTATCTAGCCGCAGCATATATGATCAGAAGGGTCATGTGCATGTATGTAGATATGCGTAAGAGTCGCTTCGTTGAATTGTTAAATGACCCTTTTTTTTTCTGGCTACTTGTTTGGTTTATTGAGCTATCTTTCATTAATCTTTGTTCAGAAAGGAGGATGTTTGATTCCGTATCCTCGATTGTGATGTCCTCAGATCTGGAGTGTTGAACTCACCGTCTTAGCAACTCGTTACTCTTGTAGTTGCATTTCTTTCTCATTTTCTAGTGTTTCCTGATCATCTCGGTTTTCTCAACTTCCTATCCTTCTCGGTTTCTTTTGTTTTTCTTGAAGGGTATCGAACTCCCTCTCCTTCATATCCAGCCCATCTCCAAGCATCTCAAACAGTGCGTGATCCATGCAACGTAAAGTTCTTAGGCACAAACCAGCCCCTGTTCTCGAAAGAATCATCAACTTTATCTTCCCAATCCAAAGTTTGAGTGGTAGCGCTTTGCGTCGCCTCGACCACTACATTTACTTTGACCACCGTGCCCATCGTGGTCGGAGCTGGCGAGGGAGGTGCGGTCCACGCAACGGTGAAATCATCAAGAAAAGGGAATGAGGAATCAGAGGTGGCGGAAGCTGTGGCGGAAGCAGAGACTGAGGCTAAAGAGGCTAGTCTCATCTTCTCGAACACGGAATCCTTGCAAAATTGTATCGGCATGAACTCAGGGCAGAAGTCGTGCGGCGAGGGGATCAAGTCTAGGAAGGACTTCGATGACGATGCCGATGTAGAGGCAGAGGAAGCCACAGCGGTAGATGCAACAGCAGAGGCAGAAGTGGTCTTGGGCTTCTTACTGCGACGATCGGAGAAAGAAGAAGTCTTCCTCGAGGCAGGGGAGGAAGCAGAGGAAGAGGGCTTGGCTTTCTTGGTTGATGGAGTGGCGGAGGTTTTTGGGTGGGGAACAATGCGTTCCGTTGTTCCCTTGGGTTCGTCGATGAAAGTACTTGCTTTCGCAGTCTCTGTCACTGTGACTTCAGGGAGATTCACAGTGGAAGTGACATGCACAGTGGTGATGACATCTTCCCATACTGTCTCTGATTCCTCAGTTGTAGTCACAGTGACGATTACCTCGGGCGCATCGACAGTGACAGTGACCACCTCATCTTCGGTATCATCTCCAGGAGTTTCGGTAGGTTTGCTACTCATGGTCATCTTTGCAGCAGCTCGTCCTCTGAATGAGTCGTCATAGACCATATACCTAGTACATTGTCGAAGTCCTAGGATGGGCTGATAGCAAGATGTAGTAACTCTTCCAACGCGCGTTTGGCTGCTGACAACGACATCATGAGGGTTTAGTGCAACATCTGATGAGGACGAGTGATGCTGAGTAGGAATGGCAGCAAGGCCACTCAGGGTACTGAGAGCACTCAGGACTGCTGAACCAGTGGGGATGAACATTTTTGAGTCTGGACTCGTGTGTGAAGGAAGAGGAAGGCAAGATACAGAGGCAAGGGCAGGATCATATAGTCCTGTTTGGATGGGACGAGGTTTCAGCCTGAGCTTGTTTGGTCGTTGTGATGCGGCATGAGAGCATTTGAGGATATTGCTCTAGTGAGCAAATAAACGGATTGGTTCAGCCTATGATGACCACGCGATAGGCGGGAGAGAGCGTGGCCAGTCCATCATCGCTTGAGTTGGAGAAAGGCTATATCGTCGTTCGACCAAGCCAATGTTCTGGTGGACAGATTTCGGGTTTCTCGCCACTGACGAGCAGGTTTCGAATCGTGGGACGGGATAATGGTGGAGAGTTGAGGAAAGAGCTTGATACCTGTCGTCTATCTTTGATACCATCCGAACAACGATCGACCAGCTCCAGCGTCCTCCATGAATTTGGACAAATATGCATAAGTAATTAGAAATCGAACCAGGCCTGCTGGTAAATCAAGCAGCAACTTGTTCAGCTCCGTCAGCACCCCCACTTCCGGAGATGTTTGAGATGAAGTCTCTGTATCTGAAGACTTCGCCTCTCTTACGGTCGCCGCCACCAAGCTCTTTGCCGAAGACACCTTTCGCGCCGAAAGCTCTTCTTGCCGAAAACTGACTCATTATGGCATCGACTTCGTGCTCAGACAAGCGCATGTGCTCGACACCAGGTTCAGGAGCAGTGTTGAGTAAAGCGTCTCTGAGTTCGTGCTTGTCGATCTGACCGCTGTCGTCAACATCAAAGGCGGCAAAGGCGGCAGCAAGCTCGGACGGCTCACTGAGCTCTGCTAGTGGTGCCGAGAGCAAATCCAGGAAACGGCCCAGAGTAATTGTAGAAGGAGTGTTTGGAGGGAAGAAGGCAGCTACAGCTCTGGGAGAAGAGTCCATGCCCATTTGTTGAAGCATGTCGGCGACGCTTGCAGAAGTGATGGCACCAGTGTTAGAGCTGTCCAAGACTTCGAACGACTCGCGCATGCTTCGTAATAATGATTGAGGGAGGTGGGGGTATTGACCAGTTGCCATCTGGACGGGAGCTGAGAAGTTCGGCCTCGAGGGGGCTGTGAAGCTCGGTCTAGGAGCAGCACTTGTAGTCGAGTCGCGAGATGTGGGTCTGCCAAACACAGGTGCTCGGATGGTAGCCTGAGTAGATGATGTGACAGTACGCTGAGCGGTCGGACGCATAGGACGGTTGGCATTGGGTGATAGAAGAGGAGAGCGAGGGCCCATTGGCGAAGAGGGCGCAACAGCAGCCGGAATGACGAGCGGAGAAGGCGATGGAGGGGCGCGAGGTGACGAGGGTGCTCCGTCTACGGGTACGGGTGGCTCAAAGTTCCGAGCCACGGGCGAAGGAGATGGCGGTTCAGAGTGCTCCCGCTCGACGGATGTTTGTGATGTCACGGAGGCATGACGAGAGAAAGAGATTGGCGGGGCCAGAGATCCAGAAGAGGTAGGCCTCGAAGATGGCTCTGCGATACTGAGCCGACTAGTAGGACGGGCGAAGGGGCTTCTGGGACGGTCGCCGGTCGTCAACTGTGATGGTCGTCGTACAAACGGGTTATGCTTTTCAGGCGAGAGAGAGGGTGACAGTGGTTTCGTTGGAGACTCTGATCTATCACGTACTGTCGAGGGAGAACGCAAGAGACCGTCTGAGTCCGGACGGCGGAAAGGCGAGGCCCGAGGAGAGCGCGGCGAGTTGAAGGACAATTTGGTCGGCGATGACTGGGAGCTGTCAGTTTACCATTGCAAATGCCGGGGTTTGAGTGAACTCACCATGATTACCGGACCAGAGCTGAGGATGTGATTAGTTCAGCTGTATATGTTGATATTAGTATGGTATGGTCGATGTTGTCAGGCGGCCATTCAGGTTGTGTCCAAACAAACAGCCAAACAAGCCCCGGGAAAGCCAAGCCCCGGCGCTCTCTCCCGCTCTCCGCGCTAGGGGATGGCCGGGCCCGTGTCTGCCTGCAGATCGTCCTGGACCCTGGCGTGATATGTGGAGAAGGAGGTTGCGAAGTCGACGAGGCAGGAATGACCAAGAACAATTTCACATGGAGAAGCGACAATAACACTCAGACCCTTCGAGCCTTCCTTGTCAATGGCTCAGCCTCGCCAGAATAGCAGCACCAGCCAGACCGCATCGATCGCTCCTGCCGCCGTCATGTCAGGGGGTGCTACGGCTTCGCGCCGCCCTTCGCTGGCCTCGTTCCCATCTCGCAAGCAGTCCTTCTACGATGTAATGCCATCGGCTACCGTGAGGCCTCCGATGCGACCTTCTCTATCCCAGTCCGTACGATCACCGACCATGCCTCACCGCAAACGCAAGCCCCGGCCGCAATATCCTCAAGACTCGACCGAGCGACATGTCGAATACATTCTGGTAGCATCCTTCGACATTGACACTGGATCTATCATGGAACATCAATATCCTACACCCATCGGAGGTGATGAACAGATGTTGGCAGAACTTATGTTGCCCGATCAAACCCATCTGCGTAGTCAGGATTGGACTGTCTTCTTCCTGCACAAGGATCAGTCGCCCGAGGAAGAGCTGCAGCAAAGAAGAGACGATCGAAGGCAAAGGAGAGCAGAGAAGAAGAAGCTGCGACCTGAGACCAAGCCAGTCGCGACAGAGGCAGGCATGGACAATGACAGCGAGGACGACACAGAGGATGCCGAGTCCGAAGACGACGCTGTCAAAAGTACTCAAGGCCCTCCACTGGTCTATGTGCTCAATCTTGTCAACACGAAGCACGATGTCAACGTCAAACGTGGTGCTGTCGTCAAGGCCATGGCCATCTGCACACGCCACTCCTTCCTACACATCTACAAACCGCTGCTTCTATTGGCACTCGAAGAATACTTCCGCACGCCGACCATCGACACGCTAGCGTCCTTGTACGAATCAGTCAACAACATGGATCTCTCATTACTTCCACGACTGTCCTTTCAAGAGCGTTACATCCTACAGGCTTCGGACGTCAAAGATTTGTTCCTTGAGAAATTCGAAGCCATGGTCCACAAGCGTGTTCAGCAGGACAAGAAGAACAGCCAATCTGACGATCAACAGCAGACTCCTCGTCAGCGCTATGCCTTACCACGAGATACTCACGAGTTCGATTCTGTTGTGAAATACAACAACATCCCTGTTCCCATCAAGATCCCTACAGCCTTGTCTCTTGAGACTGTCGGTGACTTTTCTCTCATCAAACTTATCCAGACTTTCAGCACTCCACATTCGGCTTCTCCTCAGCCTTTTACTCAACACCACCCGCATCTTACCACTTCTGGTCCTCTAACACATCCTATAATCGTTCTAATGAACGCTCTGCTCAGTCAGAAGCGTATCATTTTCATTGGACACAACCTGCCGTCATCTGAAGTAGCGGAAGCTGTACTGGCTGCATGCTCCCTCGCATCCGGAGGGTTCCTCAGAGGCTTCACTCGTCACGCGTTCCCTTATACCGATCTTACCAAGATTGAGGATCTGCTCAAAGTTCCTGGCTTCATCGCAGGTGTCACTAATCCAGCTTTTGCCACGCACACTGAATGGTGGGATCTCATGTGCGATCTACCAACCGGACGCATCCGAATCAGTCCGAAGATTGAACAGGTCCCATTGACTGAAGGTGTATTGTTCTTCCAACAGAGCGCACCAGGGATGCCGCAACCGTTCAATGCACCAGGCCCTGTTTCATCAGCCGGCACAGCAACAGGCGCGGGCATGGGCGGCTTCCCTTCGATACCTTCAGGCGCTGGAGATCCAACTGGTGACGTGGCATTCATGTCCAGCGTACTCGCCTCGATTGCTGAACGTCGTGGCGAAGGCGCCGTCCGCTCAAAGTTCCGCCTCTGGATCCTCAAGTTCATCCGCATAGCAGCTGCGTTCGAAGAGCTGGTCTACGGGGCGTCCGCAATCTTCGCCTACTATCCACCCGGTTCGCCCATCTCTCCAGCAACAGCCACCATGGACTTTCCCTCCCCTATGACTGTCTTGGATGCAGCCTTCGAAGACCCAGCAGTAGCAGGCCACGGCTACGTCTGGCCATCACAAGAAGCCAAGATGCGCGAACTCGCAGCCAACGCTACACGCATCGAAGGCTGGACCAAAACTCGCAGCTATTACAACTTCATCCAAGATTTCAGCGTCATGTTTTCTCTCCGCCCAATCCAAGATCTTGATCTCCAACACCTGCATGACAAGTTGACAAAACTTCGCCTCGGCACCGAAGCCTCGGCATCCATCTATCTCGCACTCTGCGCGCGTGTGAAAACGTACGAGCAAGTTAATCAGTTGCTTTCTGTTTTCGCTTACGGCAGTCCTGCTGTGGGTAATGATAGACAACATGGTATGTTCTATCTGAGCCTTGGATTGATGCATCCGAGGTTGGATGTTAGGGAGAGTGTGGCGGCGTTGGTGGATAGGATCAGAGTGCATGAGGCTGGAAGACATTTCTGGGCCGCTCTTGGTAGATTCGAGCAAGCAGCTTTTGATAGGGTTGTGCTTGCTAAAGCGGAGAGGGAGGAGGGTGGTGGACTGTTGGTATGAACGAGAGGAAACGGGGGAAGAGAAGAGTGTTTGCATTACGTTGTATGTTTTCTTGTCGTTTAGATACCATGGATTGGAGTTTGCGCATTGCGAGGATAGGGGAACATAGATTGGATAGAACGATATAGCATATTGAATGATGATGATGATGGTTTTAATTAGCCAAGGATTCTCGATCCTCACTCAAACCACTGCTACATCCCTTGACACAAAAAGACACTATGAAATCCCCCTTGCCCTGTAACTACATAATATAGCTTCCATTCCGGTTGATTTGACAAAGCAAAGGTCGGGTCAAACCGCACAAATATCGCAGTGACGAACGAAATAAGCTGGGTTTTGAGGGAACATGACTAGGTCCAGTGTGAAAGCGAAGTGTTGGAGCAGGTGAGACTAAGGCATAAGCAAGACAAGGTCAAAAAACAATACCGCAGATGACGAGTCGTCGTCGTCGAGAAGCAGGTCGACGACAATCACTACTATGATCAACCTACCAGCTCGTCGGTGTCATGTGTGTGTTTGGCTAACGGAAGTGCTGCAGAGTATGCCATCGTTTGCAGTGGAGAGTATACTTTAAGTCGATATTCCGAGAAGTAAACATCACACTACACACACTACAGGGTCTACTGTGAGATACTTTAGTGTGTGAATGCGCACCGATGGGATACGGAGTAGCCGACCACAAAAGCCCTTTTGTAGACCTGGTTTTAGACGTTGCCTGTATGTCATGCTGGTGTAGATCTCACCAACTTGAGGCCTCGTGGATGGATCTTGTTCTACTCGCCGGGTATGAGCAAAATATCGAGTTCCGTATTGGCGACAGAGCGGAGTGGTGATGCGTTTGATCGAAAGAAGATCGTTTGCTTGGAGACGCTGAGGTTTGGCTGCTAGTAGACACTTCTCAGGAGACGTGTCACTTCTACCTGACAACGCTCTGCATGTGAACCGCTAAAAAAGACGGCTCTCGGAAGGCTGAGGCACTTAATACGATAACGGTTGAACGAGAACGCATATTGGTTTTGAATTGGGTAAGGTTGTTTGTCGGATGGGGATTATTGCATTGTTGTGTGGCCGACGTGATCTATCCTGCAACATTTTCAGCCACCTTCTTGCCATCCATACCCAGCTTGGATTCTTGTCTCTCGGCTTGCTGCTCAGAAGCAGGTTGGAAGAGTTTAGCAATGGCTTCGACAGTGGTATTTCCACCGGACAGAACGACGCCAATGTTCCAGCCTTGTTCGCCGCTTTCCTTCTCAACCATACTTCTGAAGTCTTCATCGTAAAGAATGACAGCAAGCGGGACAGCAGCACTAGGCTCGACAAAGACCTTCGCTCGCTCCAGTAATAGGCGCATAGCAGCCTTGATCTGTTCCTCGGAGACGCTGTACATGCCCTTCACCTTTTCGGGGTCGCTGATGATAGTCCATGGGATCTTTCCAAGTGGTGTTCGTAGTCCGTCGGCAATTGTCAACGTCTTCACCTTTTCAACGCGTGTACCAGACTCGACGCCTCTTTTTGCGTCGTCTGCACCTTCAAAACTTGGCTCAGAACCGAACACACGAATGCCGGTTCCGTGTAGAGCTGTGGCGACACCGCTCAGCATGCCGCCTCCTCCACACGGAGCGACAACAGCATCCAAACCTCGGGCATCAAAGTCCTTGGCTTGCTCTTCCAGCTCGAGAGCGAGTGTGCCCTGACCGAGCATGATGTTCGGATGATCGTAAGGTGGTACGAGTATAGCACCGGTATCTCTTATTACATCGGCCACGACAGCCTCTCTTTCATCAGACGTGGAACCAGAGAAGATGACATTGGCTCCGTAGCCCTTGGTAGCGGCAATCTTGGAAGGAGTACTGATGGTAGGCATGACGATGTGGGCAGGAATGCCATGAGTACGGGCGGCCAGAGCGAGAGCTTGAGCATGGTTGCCCGAACTGTGTGTCACGACGCCTTTGCTCAGCTCTTCCTTGCTCAGACGACTCAACGCGTGGAAGGCACCTCTAGCCTTGAAGGCGCCAACCTTTTGGTAGTTCTCGCATTTGAAGAAGAGGCTGATCTGTGGTTTGGCGGGCGTACGGCCTTCAAATGGTGTTCCTCTGAGAGAGTCGGCAGATTGAGGGGTGGAAGCGAGATGAGAGATGGTGTCACATGTGATGGTGGGAGTGCGGTGGATATGCTGCTTGATGGCTTCATGCGCCGCCTGAACAGACGAGCGCGTCAGAGGTGGGCAGGAAGAGACGTCGCCCATGTTTGATGCTTGGAATGAATCTTACAAAGTATGAAGTGCTCCTTCCTATAATGATTACTCACGTAGCTAGGCGGAGAAGTCTTTGGCCGAGACGGCGAGAAGGGCGTGCGGTGGACAAATGTCATCCGAAAGAGGAAGGTGGGGAGGTCCCTGGAGTGAGTGAAACTGAGGCCAAAGCTCGTTTCCCTCGTATCGCGCCTTGATGCGCCCTGTCCTTTAACAGTTTCCATTACGGTATCGACCAGAGAATTTGCTCCTTCTCTGTTTTGCATGTCCTCGCCCTTCCGCTCCGTCTACCAGCTGTTCTCCCGCAGACAGTTTACCATCCCCAAGTGCCCTACACCAGCATCACCACCTCGGTTCCGCCGCCAAACAACCGCCGCTTGGCCTTATATTTATAGACAGCATCCTTCACCCAACATGGCTCCTCAGCTTGACGCATACTTCAACAAGGTCGACGAGCTCTCGGACCACTTCATCGAGAGACTGAGAAAGGCCGTCGCCATCCCCTCTGTCTCGTCCGAGGATGACAGAAGACCTGAGGTCGTCCGTGTATGTCCACGTGCCATACCCCTCAGTGCTATCCCGAATGCTAAACACTTTGTAGATGGGCAAGTTCCTCGAGTCCGAACTGAAGGCTCTTGGTGCCCACGTCGAAGCCCGCCCTCTCGGCCCTCAGCCCCACAAGGAGTATCTTGAGCTTCCACCCGTCATCATCGCCCGCTACGGTGAGGACCCCAAGAAGAAGACCATCCTCGTCTACGGTCACTACGATGTTCAGCCCGCCGCTAAGGAGGATGGCTGGGCCACTGAGCCCTTCGAGCTCACCATCGATGACAAGGGTCGTATGTTCGGTCGTGGTTCCACTGACGACAAGGGTCCCGTTCTCGGTTGGCTTAACGCCATCGAGGCCCACCAGAAGGCCAACATCGATTTCCCCGTAAACCTTCTCATGTGCTTCGAGGGTATGGAAGAGTATGGAAGTGAGGGTTTGGACGACTTCATCAACGCCGAGGCGAAGAAGTTCTTCAAGGATACCGATGCCGTCTGCATCAGCGACAACTACTGGCTCGGCACCGAGAAGCCTTGCCTTACCTACGGTCTGAGAGGTTGCAGTTACTACAGCATCGAGATCAGCGGTCCCGGCCAGGACCTTCACAGCGGTGTCTTCGGTGGTACCGCCCAGGAGCCCATGACCGACCTCGTCCGCGTTATGGGAAGCTTGGTCGACACCAACGGCAAGATTCAGATTGATGGCATCAAGGAGCTGGTTGCCCCTGTCACTGAGGAAGAGAAGAAGCTGTACGAGGGTATTGCCTTCACTATGGACAACCTTCACGAATCGCTTGGCAGCAAGACCACTATCTTCGAGGACAAGGAGAGCACCTTGATGGCCCGCTGGAGATTCCCCTCTCTGTCGCTTCACGGTATCGAGGGTGCCTTCTCCGCCCCCGGCGCAAAGACTGTCATCCCCGCCAAGGTCATCGGAAAGTTCAGCATCCGTACCGTCCCCAACATGGAGATCCCTGAGGTCAACAGACTTGTCGAGGCTCACGTCAACAAGGTCTTCAAGACCCTGAACTCCAAGAACACCTGCAAGGTCGTCGAGCAGCACTCTGGTAAGTGGTGGGTTGCTTCGCCCAAGCACTGGAACTTCACCGCCGCCGCAAAGGCCGTCGAGTCGGTCTTCAAGGTCCAGCCCGACCTTACACGCGAGGGTGGTTCCATTCCTGTCACTCTCACCTTCGAGGAAGCTACTGGCAAGAACGTCCTTCTCCTGCCCATGGGTTCCAGCACAGATGCCGCTCACAGCATCAACGAGAAGCTCGACAAGCGCAACTACATCGAGGGCATCAAGCTCTTGGGTTCGTATCTTAGTTTTGTTGCCGAGGAGCCTATGACCGAGTCATAGAAAGACCTTAGAAGAGTTCGAGTTTGTGATGTTAAAGATACCAAAGCATGAATTTTACGTTCTCCAATATCCAAAACGTTGCAAGCCTCACCTTTCACGTCGCAAAAGCTCGCACCAGAGCCGAGCTCCCGGCCTCAGACCGTGTCCTTCTGGACTGCCATCAAAAGGCACAATGAGTTTGCGGGTTAGGTACATGTCCGAAGAGAGCAGGTGAGGATGTCGCTCTCAGTGAACATATACCTGATGCACAATATCATCTTGTCTTTCCTTGACAGTCTCCAAGCCTCTGAAAAGAGGGAGAGTCCGATCTTGTTGCGATCCCTCCCGGGTTTCTGACCTTGTGCATCACTTTCGAGCACTTACGACATTGTGTCGAAGCTGAGGACCTGACCAGCTATATCCTGTATGTGACGTCCTTGCTCTTGCTTTGCTGCTTCGGTGTGCGAATTTCTGGACTTTCGAACGATAGAGGGCTAATTGTGTGTCATTGTCGTCTGTCCTTGTTGCAAATGCGGTCGGGCTTAAATTTTTTGGTTCCGGGGAGAGATCGTCATGGTCAACAACCAAGATTCTTGCTCGAGGACATTTCTGCCAAAGGTGAAGGATGCAGGAGAGATGCTGAAATCAGGCTAGGAGATCTCTCCTGCTGAGTCACATTATTCGTACAGTCATCTTCTTTGCGACAACGGAGTGTTCAATGGTATGAGGCTCTGTGATTTTACAAAAGAGAGCTCCACCGGACGATGTCGGCCCAGACCAGGGCGATGACGCTCGGCGAGCGAATGGCCCTTGCACTTCGGGGGAATCGGGGGTCTCCTAGCAAAATAATCGTCACTCGGTGGATCCTTTGTGCCCTCTAGCAAGATGTTATTCACTGCCGTGAGTCACGAGAAATGCGCAGTTGGTTGCTGGGTTGGCCAGGGACCGTTTTGACGATACACTTCTCGCTTAGCTTTGTGGGATTTTTGAAAGGGTCGCAAAGCCCATGGATGGTGGACGAGGTTCGAGGCACGCTTTCACATGAAACATGAGTGCTATCGCGGTCAGCAACGACGGTTAAAGGAGGCTATAGCTCTTCTAATTGGTAATGGATATTGCACAATTTGCTGGAGAAGAGTCACTAAGACAGAGGGACTCTGGGGGAGAGCCGATGTCGCAGTGTCGCAGTACTCGAGCGAGTCTGTGCGTGCGAAGCGGCCGAACGAGACGTAGTCACAGCTGCCTCTAAAAATTCAAAGACTCCCTCACTCTTTCTGTCTTGTTCATCTTCACACAATCATCATGTCTTCCCGTACTGCCAGCAGAACTTTCCGCGCCGCATTGAAGCAGGCTCAGCGCTCTGCCGTCCAGCAGCAGCGCACTTACCTCAGCGCTGCCCTGAACGCTGCCCGCACCACCGGTGTCAAGCAGCTCCCCAGAGCTTCCGTTGCTGCCCAGCAGGTTCGCGGTGTCAAGACCGTTGACTTCGCCGGCCACAAGGAGGAGGTTTTCGGTAAGATTGAGCGCCAATTGATCGAGACGCGAGAGCAGCAAGCTGACATCAGAAACAGAGCGCGCCGACTGGCCCCGTGAGAAGCTCCTTGAGTACTTCAAGAACGACACCCTTGCCCTCATCGGTTACGGTTCGCAAGGTCACGGTCAGGGTCTCAACCTCCGTGATAATGGCCTGAACGTCATTGTCGGTGTCCGAAAGAACGGTGCCTCATGGAAGGAGGCCGAGGAGGATGGCTGGGTCGCCGGCAAGAACCTCTTCGACATTGACGAGGCCATTGGCAAGGGTACCATCATCATGAACCTCCTCTCCGATGCCGCCCAGTCCGAGACCTGGCCCTCAATCAAGCCCCAGCTCACCAAGGGCAAGGTATGCACTTTTGTCTGTCCTCAACTTTTTCCGCATATCTCTAACAACATGTCCAGACCCTCTACTTCTCCCACGGTTTCTCCCCTGTCTTCAAGGACCAGACCAAGGTTGAGGTCCCCACTGACATCGATGTCATCCTCGTTGCCCCCAAGGGTTCCGGCCGTACCGTCCGCACTCTCTTCAAGGAGGGCCGTGGTATCAACTCTTCCGTTGCCATCTTCCAGGACGTCACCGGCAAGGCCGAGGAGAAGGCTGTCGCTCTCGGTGTCGCCGTCGGTTCCGGTTACATGTACAAGACCACCTTCGAGAAGGAGGTCTACTCTGACCTTTACGGTGAGCGTGGTTGCTTGATGGGCGGTATCCACGGTATGTTCCTCGCTCAGTACGAGGTTCTCCGTGAGCGCGGTCACTCTCCCTCTGAGGCCTTCAACGAGACCGTCGAGGAGGCTACCCAGTCTCTCTACCCCCTGATCGGTGCCCACGGTATGGACTACATGTACGCCGCTTGCTCCACCACCGCCCGCCGCGGTGCCATCGACTGGAGCGCCCGCTTCAAGGACGCCCTCAAGCCCGTCTTCGACGACCTCTACACCTCCGTCGAGACTGGTGAGGAGACCCGTCGTACCCTCGAGTACGCTTCGCAGAAGGACTACCGCGCCAAGTTCGAGGCCGAGATGGAGGAGATCCGCAACCTCGAGATCTGGCGCGCCGGCAAGGCCGTCCGCAGCCTCCGCCCCGAGAACATCTAAACTCCCCCCAAAAAGGCGTTCTCTTCTGCTTTATACGATATGACTTGAGGGTGTTTTTTCTTTTACCTCTTCTACTTTTTTTATGATGTATTCTGAGCTGCGATTCATACCAAAAATGGCAATGACAGGACAAAAGGTTCTTCTTTTTTGATACAACAAATACTTTGGCTCTCTCTATCTATGGGAAATGTGTGTGCATTTAGATGTGGTCGGCGCTCTTGGAATACAGGCACTTATTTCTGCTATGATTTGCTCTTGTTGCCGTATCGTCCCCATGTATGGTTGTCTTGAACGCTTCTTCGGGTCATGAGCATGCTATGTTGTACCTGCGAATCCATTCTCTGCTTTTGTCGATGTCGAGAAAATCATTCTGCTCGTGATATTGATATTCATGAATGCATGACATCTTTTGTGAATGACTCGGCTCCAATCTAAACTCCATGGGGTAACTACGGCCCGTTCTGCCCTCCGTACTCCCCTAACCCAACCCTCTTCTTACAACGCACAACCGCCGTGGCAACTTCGAAGATGAATGACTTGGCTCTGTGAACAGCTTTCACGCGGTCATCTTCCTCATACTGATTTGATGTCTCACCGCATGTCTGGCCTTCCTTGCACTTGAATATGTCAATCGGACATGCAATTGCTCCGCTGCCCGTTCCAGATGCATACAATATTGCTTGAAAGCGAGCCGTGATCAGCCGTGTGAGCATCAAAGATTGTCCGACTAAAAGTTACACAGGTCAAACAATCAAAGTCCGAAGCCTTGATGTTGAAGTACAAGTAGTCTACAATTCAAAGCATACTCAAACTCTATCTTCTATATAGTCCTTGATCCGTTCAGTTTCACTTACTAGACAGAAACATTATGAGTATCATGAGCAAAGCGGCCAAAACAGTTGGTGGAAAGGCCATTGGACCCGTCGGATATGGCTTGATGAGTACAATTGCCCTTGGTTTCATACTCCATGGCGTGAATTTATGATATCCAGGTCTTTCGATGCCCTGGGCACCAATCGCCTATCCGGCCGCCACCAAAATCCTAAAGGCAGCTTTGGACAATGGAGCCAACTTCTGGAACGGCGTATGTTTCTTCTCTCCCAATCCATCCTCATCTCGGATATCATAGACTTATTCCCAACTGTATAGGGCACTCTCTACGGCACACCCACAAACAACTCCCTCCATCTCCTAACCCACCACTTCACCACCCACCCCTCCGATGCCGATAAAGTAGTTTTGAGCATCAAAGGCTCATACGACCACACCCTCGGGCCCCAAGGAAGTCCTTCCGCCCTGCGCGCTGCCGTTGACGCCGCCATCGCCATCCTCCCACCTCATATCAAAAAAATCGACATTTTCGAAATGGCCAGGGTGGATCCGGATACAGATGTCGAAATCTCCATCGCCGCTCTGGCGGAATTGGTCGAGGAAGGTAAGATTGGAGGAATTGGGCTGAGCGAGGTTTCTGCGCAGACGATCAGGAGAGCGAGTGCGGTGTATGAGATTTTTGCTGTGGAGGTGGAATTGAGTTTGTTCACTCGAGAGATATTGGAGAATGGGGTGAGGGAGGTTTGTGGAGAGTGTAAGTCTATGTCTACTCTACTCGTCCATTTCTTTCTCCCTTTTGTCCCCTGCCCCTTTTCTTTCTGCTCGTCTTGGTGTTGGTGACTGATGGGAAAAACAGTAAAAATCCCACTTATAGCTTACTCGCCTCTCAGTCGTGGCTGGCTGACGTCTACCTATCGCACTTATACCGATATTCCGGCTGGGGATTACCGTCACCGTCTCCCTCGTTTCTCCGAGCAGGTTTTCGACACCAATGTTCGTCTTGTGAATGCGGTGGAGCAGATTGCGAAGCGCAAGGGCGTTACTACTGCTGAAATTGCTATTGCGTGGGTTGTGGCGAGCGGCGGTATACCTATCTCCGGAAGCAAGGATATGGGGAGAGTAGTTGAAAACAGTAGGGCTGGGGACTTGGTGTTGAGTGAGGAAGAGATGAAGGAATTGGAGGTACTGGGGGAGGAGTTTGAGATCAAGGGTGAGCGATATGGAGGTGAGCATGAGAAACTGTTGAATGCTTGAGTTTGCCTGAAACAACAAGCGTCTGAATGATCTTGATCTTCTGTTCTCAAGAACCCCTGATGCTATTCTATAGCTTGCGGTTAAACTACACATCAATCAAGTTTGATCTAAAACAAAGTGCCATCGCCATCGATCAATATCGGACTAGACTTTGTCTCGGGTCTATGCTGAGCAGCCAATTCCCTTCCTGACTTCCAACTTCCAGCTTCCAGCATCTGCGCCATACTGAGCTCGACATCGTTCTCATTCATCTGTTTTTTGATGATGCCGTAGATTTCATCCAGAAGTGCGACGGTCAAAGCTCTCCATTCTACAATCTCATCACCGCTGTCTTTGAACATGGGCAACTTTTGGCCAGAAGCGCTTTGTCCGCGCTCCAAAGCTTCTGGTTTGAGCGTCAGGACACCAAGATCGATGAAGAGGCCTCCATTGCGGTATTCAGGGAGACCGGTGCCGAGATCTGCGTTTCGCCAGGAGTAGCCCATGACGCGGACGAAGGGGACCATAAGTGAGTAAGCCAACCATTGTGTAAGTTTGTGGAAAGGTTGGATGGTTTTCTTGACATCCTGACCGTCATTCTTTCTTTGCAGAACAGCAAGAGGCCAGGCGTCACCGATGGGTGTGCCGTCGATTTGCGTGCGGTCTTTGGGCCAGATGGGGATGAGGAGTTTTTGCAATGTCATCCAGAAGACGCGGTAGTCGAGTTCTTTGCTGTTTGCATCTGCAGAATTGATGACAAAGTCGACGAGGTTTCCAGGGCGGCCTTCGGGGCCGAAGATATCAGGATGTTGGAGGAGAGAGTCGCCGAGACGAGAGAGGAGTTGTGCTCGAGGTCCGACACCAATCATAGGGTTGTCGGAAGTGATTTGGAAACCTTTGGTCAATACTTCCTCATTGATTCCTTGGAGTCCCTTTGCTGCTCCAAATTAGCTTTCCATACACAATCTCAATACAGCAGCACTTACCATTCACAGTATGCTTCTCACCCCCAGCACTTGCAAAAGCACCTTCTGTAAACATATACAAACTCGCCACAGCGATACCTTCACTTCTGGTATAAACATCTGCAGATCCAGGTTCCTCAAATCTCCACTTGTCACCTGCACCGGCATCCAGTAATACGGATACCATGAATAGATCGATCAGACGGCGAGCTTGTTCTTTTCTGTCGCAGCCATCGTGTTTCCACTGTTTATTCAGATCATCGATGCGAGGGACACCGCCGACATCAAAGTGTTGCCAGCGACCGTGAGGAGGTATGGCATCGAAGTTGTCGGGACCGAAGTCACGCTTTGGTGATATGTCAGAATAGAGCAGAGTGGTAGACGTTGTGTCAAAGATTGCAATTGACCGAGTAGTGGAGCTCAGGTTGGAAGGAACAACGGTCGAGTTCAAAGATGGGGCAACTCACATTGATCACAGAAGTCACGTACGCCGCAGCTTCAGGCAACTTGGAGGCATGATAGGTGAAATGAGAAAGCTCATCTCTCTTAGCAGCCTCGAAAACGATCCGCGATCTTTCACGGACAGCTTCCAGAGAAAGCAGATATTCAATATCAGGCGTCATGGTTGCAATAGTATGCTTCGGTAGTGAGAAGATTATGTTGTGGAATGTGAGGTTATTGGAATAAACAGTAAGAAGAGAAGAGTCATCTCCCTATACTCCACCTTGTAACGTGACACAGTGTCATTAGTACAGATACGCAAGGTGCTTTTCTGAACCTGTAATGCTGGAATAGATAGCTGTGGCCGATAAGAGCGAGGGGTTGGGAAACGTGAGAGGGGTAGGTCGGCCTCCTCCGCACTTGCCTGATCGGGTGTGCCACTTGGCGAAACAGACCTAATTCCGAGCTGTCAATCACGACCTCGAGTTCTAAAGTCTTGTTGGCATCAACATCACTGCGCATTTCACCGCATATCGAGACACGGGACCTGACAGTGGAGGAAACATTCTCTCTGCACTCCATGTGTTCATACAGGACTGTCTCGCACTTTGACGTCGAGACACGGGTTTCATTCGATGGCTAGTCAAGCGACCATCGTTGTGACCTTGTAACGGCAAAAGAGAGATTTACATGGTAGGCGGAAATACTTATGAGTGGTTCTTGTGCACAAAACAGCTTCTCGGCATATATTCCTGTATTCCCACAGGTACAGCTCCAAGACTTTGCTGGATCTGTTCGCTAATTCTACGACAAATTGTACCTCCACTGTCGATACTGGAACACTATCTTTTCGCCTCCATCCAACTTGCCCTATCTTGTATCACCTTCACCATCGCGGACCATACCCCGTAGCAGTAGCTCCAGGCACAGACGCCAACGGATATCCAGCAGTACCATCCTGCACTCTAAACCGCTCCCACTGCATTCCCTTCTTTGCACCTCTTGCGCCAGATGCCAAGGGATAATCAGAATCATCCACCTGCTTCTGAAAAGCAAGTTCCCTTGGCATCTCTCTTTCCTATTGGTCGGAGCGCTTGTGAAACGCTGGAGCCTTGGGGAGATGGCTTGTTCCTGTGGTTGTTCTTGTAGTATGGTGATCAACGGGGACGACAGGAAAAGCCAGACCGCCGTCGTCTTCGTGATGAATGGGGACGTAGGGAATGGCTGAGCCGATATCTACCTCCTTTTCCTTCTCTTCTGCGTGGCGGACCGGTACAACGGGAATACCACGACCGACGGAAGTGGAGGTGGGTGCGACGTCTACCGCGACAGAAGTGGTTCTTCTTTCCTCCAAGTCTGTGCCGATGATGGTCATGACGGGGATATGACGCCCAGGTCTTGTAATTATGCTTCTCATCATCTTCATTGTCGTGGGAGATGGGGTGGAGTACGTTTGCGAGCTAATCGGTGTGGCTGCCACCATAGCGGCACCGCTGAGCAAGGCCAACGTGACAGTCGATGAGATCTTCATTGTATTGGAATTTCTGCTGGATTTCGAAGTTCAGTAAGAACGGTTGGAAGTAATGTATGACATTTTTCTTGGAGTTGCGATGGACTTTTAACTGGCCAAAAGTCTCAAATTTGCTCATTTGCTTGCGAATGACTATATCTCTGGAGTTGAAGTTGCGCATTCTTTGACTGAGAAGTAAGAGTCATGCTATCATTTAACGCCATCAGAGGAGACAGGAAAATATGTTGAGAAGCAAACTGGGCTCGGAATTGCTGGAGACTACTTCGGTATACAAAGTCTCCTGAATTGACTTGAATTGAGAAACATACATCGGATACATCATGCAGACATCTTGATCGAGGTGAGTTTTCGCAAGGGCGGTGTGACTTCCTCGTATGTTTTGTTCAACTTCAGCCACTCTTTCCACTCTTCCTCGTTTTCAAAGGTAAGATAATCGGGGTCAGCCTTCTCATCGGTCTTGTCTGGCTTCTCAGGCTTCTCAGGCTTCTCGGTCTTCTCGGGTTTCTCAGGCTTCTTATCATCTTCGTCGGTGGTTTTCTCGGGCTTCTTGTCTTCTTCCGTGGGTTTCTCGGGTTTTTCGGTCTTCTCAGGCTTCTTATCGTCTTTGTCGGTAGTTTTCACAGGCTTCTCAACCTTCTCGGGCCTCTTGTACTTCTCGATAGTTTTCTTAGGCTTCGCCTCTTCCTCCAATCTCTCCACTTCTTTCCACTTTTCTATCGCCTCTTCGGTCTCCTTTTTCTTCTCCTCTTCCTTCTGTATTTCTTCCTCCGTCTTTTCGTGTCCATGACACCGTCCACGGCATTGCATGGCTGCTTTAATGATCGGCCAGTTCCAAATGCTCGATTTGCTTGATGCACTTTTGTCAGAAGATGGCTCTGTGGTACGATGGCGATGTGGGAGAGGGTTCAACGAGAACCGAATAGGGAAGGACGAGAGAGCGGACTTACAGGGCAGCATCTACACAAGCCTTCATGCACTCGTGTTCAGTCTCAGGAGAGGGAGCCATCGAGTCTCTGGCTAGAATGGTGGTGAGATCGGTTTGGACATCATACAGGTTGGTGGATGAGGGAGCTGCGATTGCTAGGGCGGTAACGCCGATGATGGACCAGATGATAGTGAGCTTCATGAGGAGAAATGAGTGGATGGTATGCAGATACAGACAACTTGGCCTTTACACAAGGAAGTCGCAGATTTGACAGTCGCTGGTGAAAACTTCTGTTTTGTATCTGCGGTAGGTGCTCTGAGCTAGTCTTGGGGCCATCTTGACCTTGTTTCACCATCAGAGTCTCGACTATATGCGTGAGCTAAGGTCGAGGTTCCTCCTACCTGTGGGGTGTGATCAGATCATAACATTTAGACGTCAAGTGTGACCCCACTCTTCGTTCGCTTTGACGCGAACCTTTTCTAGAAGCTTTCGGTGGCATGACAGAGTTGTAATCATGCCTTCCACAATACTTATTGGAAGATCAGCCAGGAACGGTGACAACTTCACGCAAAGGGGGCATAATCAACATATTGTTTGAAGCAGATTGGAAAGCGCAAGAGGATAATGCCGGTACGGAAAGATGTGTAGCGTTTTTCCTAGGATGAACCAGGCTCTGCCGAGAGATTGCGAATTTGTGAGCCCGATGATGAGCGTTGCACCACGTGGAATGCAGGTGAGCTTGTTTCGACGGTCAAGTGTCGATCTCAACGTATTGGTGGCCTTTCTCATCTCATTCGCTGTTTCCTCAAAAGTCTGCCGGGTCTAATTGCTCTTGATTCATCAAGGCCATCTATTGTATGCCAAGATATGCCTGCATGATTACTGCAAAGCGTCCATCTTGAAAAGCAGATCTTGCATCTCTGTCTAGAGTTACAAAGCTGTGAAAAAGATCTGTTTCCATTATTATGTAGAGTAAATGCACGTCTCTGACAAGTCGTCAAAATGCAAACCCAGTAGGACTCCCCAGTACAAGAGGCGACAAACAATCGCCTCGAGACACCACATCCAATGTGGGTACCCGAATTTAGACACCCTTGTGTCTGATCAGATAGATCTAGTCGAGCATGTTCATGTCCGATCGCTCTTCATCCGAGGGTTCTCTCCCGAGATATTCGGCAAAGGCTTTCTCGAACTCTATGTCAAGGTCTTCTTCGGACATATCAACACCCATCATCGCGTCGATGGCTGCCGTATCCCCAGTCCCGGTATGCAGGTTCTCTATCCAGGATCTATCATCCTTGACATCGTCATCAGGCTCTTTTTTGGTGGTCTTGGAAGTCTGAGTAGGCTTCGGTTGCATGTACTTGTGGTGGGAGTTTTTATCCTGGCCGTACGCATCGCGAATTGGCTTGCATCTCTTGTTGCACTTCTTCATACGCCAGGGGAGGAAAGGCCATGGCCAGAAGCTGTTGGAAGCTTGTCAGAAGACTGTCTGAATTGACATTTGATAGCGAGGGGATGGAGCTTACGCATTCTTGAGCTTGCAGGTACGCCTGCAAGTGTTGCATTCGTCTCGCTTCTGCAAGATATTCAGGCTGCTGGCAGTGGCAGGAGTTGAGTCGCCCATAGCGATGTTGGTACCGGTGGACGGGTCAACGGGAGGAGGAGCAGCAATTGTCGAGATGGCAGCCACACCGACCAGCATGATCTGAGGCTTCATGTTTGGTATGATTGGGTCGGGGTGATTCAATGGCCTTGCAGACGCAGATTGACTGGTTGGTTTTGAATTTCGGGTTATTCTAGAGGCGGATGCACGGCTTTTGAAGAGCCCGACGTTTTTACATTGACTTGCAACCCAGTCAAGGCAAGTGTCGGACGACCTCTCGGCTAGTTCAACTTTTCGCGACGTTGGCTCACTTACGCTTTGAATGAACGACTCCTCTGTGGACCTACCTCTGAGGCTTCCCTAATTCGGGCTTGATCGTTCGTCGATCTTCAAACGCTCAAGTATGTTGAGACAGAATCGGTCGTATCGCTTGAACTGATTATGTCCCATATCAAGATAGAGTGTGTCCATGAGTTGCTAGGGGACATGAGATCTAACAATGGCGTTGTATCTCAGTGAGGAGACAAAAGCTTCTCATGTGCCGGGCAAAACCTTGCTACGACAGGCTCCGAATGAGTGCGTAGTGCGAAACAACTTCACAGCTCTGCATCCTGGTATGTCAAATCGCTTCGAACAGTGGCGACATCTGAGGTCGTTTGATTGTTGCTTCCCTGGCGTCGCGGGTCGTCTTTAGGTGTTGCGACTCTCGAGTCGTCGTTTGTAGCACTGAATGACCTGTAGAGCGCAACGCCAGCAAAAACCCACAGTGAAGTCGCGACTTCGATGTGTTCACTGCTTCTAGGTTTTCATCTCGATAAACACATGCCCGTCTACGCAAATGCCGGTTTTTGTACGTGTCTAAGAGCTTCTACGCCTTAAGCCAGAGACGATTACTTCTTGCCCGAAGATTAACCGCGGCCTTTTCTTCTTAGGAAATCTTAGCGCTAGGATCATATTAGCCGGAGCGGAGTAGTTATCTATTATTTAATTAAAAAGGCTAATTAGCTTAGAAATAAGTATCTAAAGCTATCGTTAATAACTAAAAACTACTTAGAGTCTCTAGAAATCTAGTAAAAAGCTAGTAAAGGATTCTAAGATTAAGAAAAGTACTAAAAATTTTAAACTTTCTAAGTAAAAGTCCTATTAAGACCTACTAAGTTTCTAGTAGATAGAGTTAAAAATAGTGCAGTCCTAACACACTTATAGGAGTTGTAACCCTATTACAATAAGGTAAGGTTCTATTATAGATAGGTCTATAATAGACTACAACAAGGGAAGGGATAATAAGGTTAACTTAGCACCCTAACGCCTTAGCAAAGTAGGATATCCTAGACAGATTACGCCCGTAGATACTCTTCTTCTCTTTAATTAATTGATTAATCACTACGCTATATACTATTAGCACGCTTTTACTAGTAAGGTCGCGTCTCCGCCTTCGGTTAATTCTATAGGCTCTAGGATTACTTCCCTACGCTAATTAAAGTATTTTATGTACCCGTTGCACGACTTATTTTAATTAATAGTATCTAATTATATAGCTTACATTAGTTCTAATATATAGATAATATAGACTAGTAGTAAAGATACTATGCATTTTGAGTGGAAAAGCCTTAAGATAATAAAATAAGAATTTAGAGTTATCTAATAACTTAGTCTTAAGATACCTAGTAGTAAGTATTACTTAGAGATAAAGGCTAATTAAAATATTACCCCGCCTCTAGAGGCTATAAAAGACCTTAGAACCCTCTTACCTCTTAGTTTTAATTATCTACTAAGCCTAAGATACATTTACTACTACCTTAGTTATCCGATACTTTTACATACAACATGCACTCTGCCCGCTTAAACTTTGCGACCGTCGCCAACAACGACTGCTCTGCGGCGTCTACGACTTCTGCTTTCAATGTCGCTCCGCCTGCCTATGACACTATTGTCGTGAACGACAATGCTGCTGCCAATGTCGCAACCTCTCCTTCTCCGGTCGGCGTCGCTCCGCCTGCCTATGACACCGTCGTCGCGACCCCCATGACCCGTGAAGAGTTCATGAAGACATTTGTCTCCTCGTAAGTTTTATTCTTGACTCTCAATACAGTACAAACGACTAACACATCTCCAGTATCGATTCTGAGATTGGAGGCATGGACAAAGATGCACAGATCAAGTCGCTTAGAACCACTGTCATCGGTGAACATGGTTGTGTCTTCGACCTCGTCAAGAAGGCCAACCATCTTCTTGCATCCCGAATCCAGGATATCCGTCGCAGAGACATGCATATCCTTGCTCTGCAACAACAAAATCGCAACCTCAACGCCCAGATGATTGCACTGAAGAGACACTACGCTATGAACCCTCACGCCTCCAAGATCAATCAGTGGATGCAATCCGGACAGGTCGAGCGTATTGTCCTCCGTCCTCAAGGCACCATCAACCGTGTGCCTGCAACCATCACTCGCTCCAACACCCGTGCGTCCACTCGCGCTGCCAGACGTGTAGCACCCATGGTTCAAAGACTGGGCTCGCAGACCGTGAACGGCAGACGTGTCGCTCAGAGAGTCAACCTCGAGCAAGAGGTTGCTCATGAGCAGGTGAACCAGGCGAGAAGAGCTGCGCAACCATTGCAGCAACTCAGAATTGAGACGGCGAGACGTGAGCAGCTGTTGGCTCGCCATGATGAGTTGGAGCGTCAATTGGCTCCTGGTCGCCGTGCTTGAGAGAACATGTCACCAGTCTTGTGAAATTCGGGAGCAAATGGGGTCGATGATGATGAACTTTTCTTTTGTCTTTCTCGGCTAGGTAGTCACAAATATCCAGTCTGTTTACGTATCTTCTCGCGATTTGATAATGAGTCTTGTTGTGACGTATTTCGAGCGTAGGCAAGCGCGATGATGGTCGGATCATCGGCATTGAGCTGCACGCGCATTCTGTAGATGTGTATCTTGTCAAAAAGGTTGCGAGACTTGCGAGTCTTGCAAGCACATCGAGGTTTGTTTCGACCCATGCCTCAAAAGCAGCATTCTGACGCTTGACCAGTACAAAATCAGTGTGTGATGAGCAATGTGGTGTTCGTCCGCATCTGGTGAAGAAACGAACCTGGATCACCAAAAACAAGCAAGCATCTCAAGCCAAGGAAACGAAAGCTAAGGAGACAACGCAACTGATGGACGCAGTCTCTACCGATGTCTGCTCGTCCAATACATCTTCGACAGGAGTTATGACACCGTCCGAGGGTTAGAGCGACATTGGCAGCGAGGCGACTCTACTTCCCATTGGAAAGGACTTTCCTGTGACATATCTCAACTTGTCTCATTGCGAAGGTCTGATTCTGGGTTACTTGGAGTCGCTTGACGTCTTTCAAGCCGCGAAAAAGACAAAAGCTCTCCCAAGCTGGTCGATTCTCCCGGACGCATCCTTCTCAGCAACGCATGCGAGGTTCTGACTAGCGAGATGACTGGTTCTATCGATACATCCACAGTTCTGGGTGAGCCTGAGGATCAAAGGACTGAGGTAGAGCCAAGGAGGTCCGAAAAGGCCAGAAATACTTTGGACGAAGACATCGAGACTATGGACCCAGAGATCACGGACAGGGACATAGCTACACTCGTCTTCCACTGGACAACACTTGATAAGTTCAATGGCTTCACCAGAGTTTAGGTAAGGGTATGATTTCGAAGCATGAGCAGCTGATATACTAACGTTCACAAGTCAGGAGAAGCCTGAGGTATCCTGAACCAAGCCCGAAGCAGTTTCATCGAGACCTACAATGAGGTCGAAGAAATCTGGAAGCTTTCCATCACGGTACATAGAAGAACTCTCGAAAAGGCTCAGAAGATCTGACAAGGAAGTCGGGAAGTAGGAGAAGGTGCTGTAAGAGGAGCTTGATCAAGCGGCGTCAGAGGTGAAGACGTTGGTTTCCTTCACGGTGATGACTTGCAGCCAATTGAAGGACATGTTTGTGTGGCAGCTGTTAAAAACTTGTCATGACACTTTATCGTTTTACTTCTGTTCTTGAGATGCTGTGAAGAACTTCCAAGTGACGTGTTCTTGGAGGCAGGCAGCCGCGATGGTGGGTTTCGCGTAACGTACTTGCTGTTATTCACTCTACACAGCCTGGAGAACAACTCTTCACTGGTCAATGACGCTTTGCAATCACTTTGAAATTTTCGTACAACTCAAGTGAACGGCCTCTCCGCCGAAGCCGTATCTAATGCGCGTGTCTACGAATTCTTTTTCCATCCTCCGCAACAAACTTATACTCTCACACAACCATCAACACCATGTCGGATACCATCATCAGCGCTCGCGCTGTACCTGACTTAGACGAGCTCGAGCTGGCTTTGATTGACTACAAGAACACTGTCGACACTCTTCTCAAGAGGACGGAGCATAGCCTGTTTGCCGGCGACAACGCATACCTGGCCGCAGATATTGGTCGCGTGATTCACTCGCTGGAAGTCACCAAGCAACATCTCATCGAACTTAAGGGATATACAAATAACAAGAAGTTGAGCGCAAACGTCACAGCAACCCTCAAGCGCGCAGAAAAGTCGTCTCTCGAAGCTCTGAGAAACCTGGAAGTCATCATCGCTCCAATCAAGGATGAATGGACCGAGATATCTCAAGACATCTCCCGCCAGATGTTAGTCATCTTCTTGACACTTCGCAAACACTCTCTCGACTTGTGGATGATCAGAGAGATCTCAGAGCTTCGTAATCACTCGAGGTAACATTTGAAACCCTGCCGTTGAAGTAATTTGCTGACTCTTGAGTAGTGCCTCCATCGAGTCCTTTCGCAGCGCACTTACCAAGATACGTTCAGCCACTGCAACCATCAACGAGATCACAGATGCCCACAGACAGCATGTCGAAGATGTGATGGAGCAGTCGGACTCACAGGTGCTGATCCTCGACTCGCCGAGCAACTCATCCACGGGTACCCTGACACCGTCCGAAGGCTGGAGTGAAATTGGCAGACCGGCACCGCTATCTGATGATCAACCAGCTGGTGCAACTTTGCCGAAAGGAGTCGATCTCGGGTACTGCGAAGGCTTGGTTGTCGGATACCTGGAATCACTCGGCATCGCACAAACAGACTACCAGACCAGAGTGCCCTCGCAACTGCCTGACTCCCCTGGACGTCTTCTTCTACGCAATGCATGTAAGGCACTTGCACTTGAGATCGCCTGCTCCGTAGAGGTTACCGAGACGAAGCTGGAGCCAGACAGGAACAAGAAGAAGGATGACAAGACTTCGGACACCATCATCGACGCCATGAGCCCCGAGGTATCATGTCGCGATATCACCACACTTATCTTCCACTGGACTACATTGAACAGAGTCAACGGCTTCAACCGAATGTAAGTAAACACATTGCATGTCGCTGTAACTTCAATTCTGATTCTCGGCAGTGCCAAGCAGGGAGAAAGTGGAAATGAAGAACTCATATTAGTGTTCTTCTCAGTGCTGTCTGTCGCTGCCATGTTCTACAGCTGCTGGAAGTTGATCAACTGGCTCTTTTTCAATTGAAGGAGACTGGTTGCGAGGTGTTACAGTCGAGTGAAGACTAAGTTGTTGACCTGGTTCGGACGGGGTCTTTTGTAGTCATCAAACGATGTTTCAAGACGAGCGTCTCTGATGTGGGCCTATACAAGGCTTGGGCACATGTCTTCTGTCAACGGGTGACTACACGAAATACAAATTGCTTTTCCCTTACCTCATCCTTCCTGTTCTCATCATACGAAAGTCATGGTTCTTTTTCCAGCTACGGACCAATCTTTCGAGCTCTGCTGGAAATTTGTGTGAACATCAAAAAATCCTTGAAGCCCATCTCCTGTTTCCCGTTGAACCGACGTCGCTTTCCTGATGCTAACGACCCGACTATAGGCTTGGTACAAACGACGACTTGGTTACTTTACACCATTTCGACTTAAACCTCAAGATAAAGACACAAGAGAGGCGATTGACGGGGGCCTTATGAGGTTTGCCAAGGTGGTGTACTGTTTCGTGGTTCAACCAGTCGTTGTTCGTAGCTCTTGCCAGACTCGTCGAGGCTCCAGATGGCAGATTGCTCGGTCAGGCGATCAAGGTTTCAGCTCGATGGGTAGCTCGAAATCAGAAGTCGTCCATAATTATCATAATTCGCAAGTCTGTTTCCTCGAATCGCAAACGAGGTCGAAAACGAGCCGTGTGAGTACGTTTCAGTCTATCCCACGACATAACCAAAGCTTAAAAATGATGGGCCGATGCAGGTCAGCAACCTCGTATGATCCAACATAAGTAGATGTCTGCCCGACTTTCCTACCACCATCACAGCGTTTCCTCAGACATTGCACACGTATCTGTCAAACCGCCCTGATGTCACAACAACTACGCAATGCCGTTTCTCGCACCGGCATTGATTCAGAGCTCTTCGTCGGCGTAGTCGGATCTGCTTCCCTCTGCGCGAAACTTTACAAGGATCTGAAGAATTACCAAGAGAGCCCTGTACTGTCAAGCGCTCATCTCATGTATCTGGAGAAGGAGTTCAGATTCATGTATACAGCATTCACGGTGACTGCTGTTGTTTTCCAAGAGCAACAGTCACTGTGGACACGTTCCGCGCTCACAACGATAGAACGCGCACAGGACCAATGCCGGGAAGCCGCTTCGTTCTTCGACGGCCTCGACTTGAAGAACAATCCAGTTAGCGTACTTCCGTCTGAGTCTCTTTATCGCGAACTGCATACGCTGTCGAAACGTGTGCACGAGCAGAGAATCAGTCTTTGCTTGCTAGCGGGGGTACTTGGCCTTTTGAGGTTTGGACTTTTGGTACATGGTTCTGAAGAAGGACCCAAAGCTGGTGATCTGGCCGGGTATCGGAAAAGATCCTTTGCCGAGGTTCGTGAGCGTCTAAAGCTCCAACAGGCGTCTTACAGAGAACTGTGCAAGGATCTGCCGAAGAGTGACTCTTGTCAGGACAATACAGCTGGAGTGCAACCTGAGAAACTTTCGGATGACCTGTCTACCACACACTCTACCAGGGGCGTCTCTACGCCTGCAGAGGACTGGAGCGATATCGGCAGTGATATGACGAAAACCGACCATGCTTCTGAAATTGCCGTGGACAATCTGCAATTCTGCGAGGGCCTTATCGAGACAATGAACAACAAGATCAAGAAACTCCAGACCTTCGCTTGCGACTCTGATCCCGTCAGTGCCGAGCGTCGTGAGGAGTTGCGCAGATTGATCGACGAATTTGTCTTCGAAGTGCTCCACGTCTTGAAAGCACCAGTACCGTTTCAAGACCACGATGATACTGACTCTGAACATGATTCTCAATCTGACTCTGGATCGATTCCAGAACACATCCTGACAGGGCTCGACTTAGAGCATTGTCTAGACGTGATAAGGGATTTTGAAAGTGTTGTGGAAGAGATTCAAGAGCAGCCTGATCAAGGAAATTGCTGGGTGCTTGTCAAGCCACACAATGTTAAGCATTTGCATGCTGCCTATGGCAGGCTTGTCTTCATTCTGCTAGACTGGGCGCCTGCGCCGTTCCAGAAAGGCTGTCCCTTCTCTGATCCTGATCAAGCACGAAAGCCGCGGGCGGTTGAAGAATGCCCTCAGAGGCCAGCATGGGCTGTGAAAAAATACTCAGACATAGAACGCGAGGAGGTTGTCGAGAGCGCATCCTCCAATTCCATTGACCAGGGTCTCCAGAAGATCATTGAGCTCATGTCTTCCGATCCTACCGATAAGGATGTCACGAAGCTGGTCTTCTTCTGGACCAGCCTGGACGAGTTCAATGGCCTCAAACGTGAGGATGTGATTTAGCTTGGAGTATTTCCGGACGATGGACCAGGTGATCTCGGATATGTAGCTTGTTGCAATCAGTCTCCAACTGATTCAGATGATTCCACAAGGTTAACTCTGGTTCCTGGTGGTCGCTTCCAAGAAACAACAACAGCGCTTTGGGCTTCCAGGAAGGAGTTGATAACAAGCGTGGAAGAGATAATCGCGAAGGCAGTGTTCAGTAAACACACAACACCATGCACTTTTGTGCCAATCATCATATTTCGTTTCTCTGTGCTCAAAGTAGTGAAAGTGCGAGTGTCCCCAGAAGTCGCAGTGATCCTGAAGTGTCTCTGGAAGCTTCTGGTCATTTTCCATGTCGTAGATTGTGGTGTGATCCTTTGTAGTGCGGATGAGGTCGAAACTGAACCATATCTGTTACTTCCAGAAAGCGCCAGAGTTTAAATTCTTGGGGAAGTCGCGACTGAGCAAACCTCTCTGGGCCAGATACACATAGCGGTCCAGCTCGACAACAGAATTTTCCACATCGCTCTACCCTCGCGTCGAAACCGCTCAATGGCTGCAAATTCGCAGAACGACGCTGGATACGACACTGAGATCCTGGACAGTGTGAACGGCTCTGCTACAGCTTGCGCGTTTATCTGTACCGAACCGAGAAGCCTCGTGCAGACCTCGGCTGGATGTCTGAGAGGTCCCTTAGAACTTCTTGCCTACGAATTCGACTTGATCAAAACATCATACAGCGACACAAACAAATGTCTCCAATCCCACCAGTGGATCATGAGCCCCAACGCCACACATGCCGTCAGGTTCGCACAGAGAAACTGTCAGAAGATCGCTCAGGAGCTGTCAACGATCGTGAATGAGTGTGGAGTGTGGGATGTGATGACTCCTCAGGGATCTTGCAGTCGTCTCAGCGTACTGTTGGTTTGCCTCAGAGAGCAGAGGGTGCATCTTGACGTGCTGAACTGCACTCTGGATCTCAGTAAACATCTGATCAACAAGCCAGCAGCCCATGAATCTGTTGGTTCCATTCCGTATCTGGACACGCCCGCAGTTATGTTGCGCATGGCTGCACCCTGGTCTTATGGGGATGATGATAAAGCTGAGGTGGAAGCCTGGAATACCAAGAAAGCCCGAGTGACCGCTGCCAGACGAGCAGCATTAAACATGGAGAATTGGTCCGAGACAAGCTCGAGACTTCACGCTTTGGTACACAGAGCTTTGCGTACAAGATTCGGTCATCTGGAAGAGATAGCGGCTTCACAGACTCGCAACGGACTGCGTCAAGATGGCGTCCCGGAAGCACCATCTGAAAATCTGCCTGATGCAGACGACTGGTCATCTACACAATCATCCGCGGGTATCATGACCCCGACTGAAGACTGGAGTAATTTCGGCAGCGATACGACTGAGACATGTCGTGCTTCCGTCATCACCAGACACAGCCTGCAGCTCTGCCAGAATGAGACTTCAAACTTCTTGAAGCTGGTCGGCAAGGTGGAGCAACAATTTGGGGATGCACCTGGCTCAACGCCAGTTAGTGCAGAGACCACTCAGTGCTTGCACGAAGCCTATGGCGACCTCGTCGTCAAACTGCTTCAAGGTCTGGCTGCACCCATGCCTTTCCAGTCTCAGCAGACGGCCCCTCCTGCACCAGAGATCATCGAACCAAGCTTGCCAGAGCCTCAAAGTATACGCGCCTATGTCAGCGAGACCCTAGACGCCATCATCAAAAGCATGGAGTCACCAGTAACACCAACTGACAAGGAAATCATGAAGTTGGTCTTCCACTGGACGACCTTGGACGAGTGCGACGGCTTCAAGCGTGAGGACGTAATGAGGATGTAAAACAATTGACACATTGTTCAGACGATCATACAAGACCTCGTCGTGTAGTTTAGCTCTCATGCAGTACCACAATGACAATCGAAGATGAATGATCCGGCTGTGTTGACCTAGCAAGAGCAGCGATTTTGTCGTGGTTATTTTGTGAGACCTGATTGCTGCCATTCTAGTGATCCGGTCGAGCTGAGGTTCTAAAGAACTTTCTCGCCGCTTCCAAGACCTGAGGTCACTCGGCGAGGTCGAGAACCGTCCTTGCTACAGAAGCTGGACTTCTTCAGTCATCCACGACGAGGACGTCCGACTGTTGCAAAAGTGCCACATCGAACTTGTCGTCCACTTGTTCCACGGCTTGAACGCACCATGGCCATTCCAAAATTTCAGCGTTGTCACGCCTCCAGGGAATCCAGTCGTCAACGAAGACAGCTTGAAGTCCTGTGCGCAAAACGTGACGTATTTCATGCGAGAAATCCACAACGTTCAGGAGGGTCTCGGTCATGCACCCGCTTCGACGCCAGTAGATGTCCAATGCCTACACAGATTGTACAATGGACTCGCCAATGCACTGCTGAATGACCTGGCCACTCCAGCAGCTCTCCAGAATCAACCTCCTCCTCTTGATGCAGCTATCGTTCGAGACATAGCACCCGACGAGACGTTCAAAGCTATCATCCAGGGCATGAAGGAGTCTCGGGCGACGGACACGGATGTCATGAAGCTGGTGTTCCATTGGACAACCTTGACTCTGCACAAGGAAACGTGGCGTAAAGATGTGATGGAGTCGGTAATCACTGATGAGGAATGATGTTGATGGAGTTTTTTCGCGAGGAGGATTCGAAGTGAGAAGAGAAATATGATTGAAATAATTGGAGTGGAAGCCTTGGGCTTTTCTTGTTCCGTCGTTTTCAGGATTGGAAAGCGGTGTTGGTTGTTCCTGCACCTTTCAGTCATTTTCCCAGAAGATTGGCATGACTCACCTATTCGCTTGCTCAGGCATTGACCTGATCGGCACCTGCTTCACGTTACTCGGTCAGGGCGAATGGGAAAGGTTTGATATCGGATAGCAAATAACGGCTCGGTCAATTCATTGGTATCATGTCTTCCAAAAAGTAAAGATTACATAGCCTGCAACCTGTGCGATCATAGGCGTCTTCGATGTAGTAGCAACCTCAAACCATCTATTGAGGGGGCTGGTAAGGGGTGACGAGCATTTCACTAAACCTATAAATGCGTCAGTAACCAGCATCCAGTATTCTGAGTAGCCATTTGTACTCACTTCTCAAGCTTCTCCTTTCCTCTAACCTCCTCAACAAGCAGAGGCATCTTGACGACGTTGAACTCATCGTACAGATCCTCGATTTGCTCGAGGTACTTCTTCTGCATCTTTCTTCTCGAGTTGCACTGCTCACAAGGGTTGTTCTCCTTGGGGAACAGAAGCTGGTTGACGACAATAGCATGTGTGTCGATTTCATAGCTGTTCAACTCCTGGATCATTCTCTCCGTCTCGTACAGTGACAAGAACTCGGGAATACAGACACAGACAAAGGTGGTCAGGTCTGCGTTCTTGAACTGGGTGTTGACCTCGCCGATGGTAGCGCGCAGGTCCTCCATCTTCTTAATGATGTCGTCGAGGCTTTGACCTTGGGGGAGGCCGCCGCGGGCACCGAGGATGCCGTTGAGCATGGGGCCGAATTGACCGGAGAGCTGTGAGATCTTGCCAAGGGCCTTTTCCATGACGGTAGGGAATTGGAGGAAGCGGAGGGTGTGGCCGGTGGGTGCTGTGTCGAAGATGATGCATTCGTAGCTGAGCGACTTGACTTGCTTGAGGACTTCGGCGAAGGACATGGCTTCATCGACACCAGGGATCTGTATGTTGAGTATTCAGTACTGTGTTTCTTTGTACAATAGAGATGTAACAATGCGACAACTCACGCTGAAGGCAAGGTCCTGCATCATGTTGCCCATGCCGCCCAGACCAGACATGGCGTCCTGAGCCTCCTCACCACCAGCATTCAACATGTCGGTGATAGAACCGTTGGGGTCAATCTCCATGGCGCTGAGGTTGTCAAAGCCATTAACAAGACGGGCGTCCTTTCCGAACTTCTGGTTGAAGGCATCGGACAAGTTGTGTGCAGGGTCGGTCGAGATGAGGAGAACGTTCTTGCGGTGCTTTGCGAGCTGGATGGCCAGAGAGCAGGAAGTTGTTGTCTTTCCGACACCACCCTTACCACCGACAAAGATCCAGCGAAGTGACTTTTGGTCGAGGATGTTCTGCAGCGAGGGAGCCATCTCGTCGTCTGTGTTGATGAGAGCGGCCATGTTGATAGCTGTGTCTTCTGTACTTCTACGCGACTAGTCTAGTAGCAAAGATATATAGTCTAGGAGTTTGTGAAGGGTGTAAACACGTGGTAGAAGTGACAGATGATGGTTTCTTGGAATTGAGATGGCTAGAATGATCGAAAGCTGGTTGCGGGGCAGTGCGAGCTTCGTCATATTTTGCACTAATTTGTGAAAACGGGTATCAATACTTTATGCATCCTGCTACATAACTCCAAAGCTCCTCCCTATGCCTTATTTACACCAGACTCCATGCTTTTTGTAATTTCCATAGAGCCAACACTTCAGTCTCCTAAGTGACTTCACGCTCATCACTGACAGCCTGCTTGGGGCGTGTAGGCGTTCCACCGACGTCCACATGCTCCTCATCTCGGAGCGTCGTCTGGAGGCGTAGACTGCCTTGTGAATGCATGGCTAGATGCTGCTCTGCGCTGGCTTTTGGTCTCAAGTCTATTTCCTTTTCGTACCTCATGCACCGGATACAAGTAAGTCGAGCATACCCTGAGTTGAGTATGCGGCTTGTGCCAACTCTGAGCAGTGTCTGACCTTGCGGTGAAGTTGGTTCAGGAGGTCGTCAATCTCAGGCGAATCCATGGCTTGCTCTGAGTAGAGGTCCAATAGGAGCATGGCAACATCGCTCGTAAGCTTGATGTAGCGAGGGTGACCAATGTACTTGATGACCCAGCGGAGGATAGGCTGGAGAGATGTCTCGTCACGTCCTTTAAAGGCAGTGCGCATAGCGGATCTGTGGCGGAGAGCGGTAAGGAGGGTGAGCATGTTTGGGTTGTAGAATTTCTGGAGATTGGTTAGCATTTCAGTTCACAAAGCAATAGTGTCTAGACTTACTGTAGCTCCGAGCACCATGTCAACAGCGAGAGCGTATTTGCCGTTTCGTAGAGCAGACTCCCACTTTGACTGGTTTCTGATGTTGCCGCGTGCGTTACCATCGATGACAATGTCAGCGCCCTCTCCGGTAAAGTCACGACCGCGCAGGGCCTTCTTGTCGCCTTGTCGCAGCTTCTTGGCCTTCTTTCTGTCGTACTCCTCAATAGTACCAGCAACCAAAGCTTGCATCTCCTTCTCCTTCTCTCTTGCTGCTGCCTTTTGCTCGCCTGACAGACGTGTGCGGACTGACAAGAGTCCGGATTGCATACCGACTGCGAGATGTCTGTCTTCTCTGCTTGCGCCAGCTCCGACAACGCTCAGCGAAAGAACAGGGCTGGGGTACTTGAAACCAGCCACGACGTTCCATGCTGATGTCTCAAAGACCTTGACGTGTCCGTCCAAACCACCACTGACCAATCTTGTTCCGTTGTTCGCCAGGCACAGCGATGTGACAGTCTTCTGATGGTTCTTGATCAAGTGCAGGGGCTTTCCGGCGACCAGATCCAGGACACTGATTTGGTTGTCGGCACTTGCGAGCACCTGAGTTCCCGAGGGCATGGGCAGAACGCTCTCAATGGCAGCGGCATGCTTGAAGGTCATGACAGCGCGCTTGGGTGCTCTTGAATCCCAAAGACGGACAGTCTGATCGTAACTTCCAGACACAATCAAGTTGCTGCTCTGTCCGGGCATGAAAGCACCGCTGCGAACGTAGTCCTGGTGTCCAGAGAAGGTGGTCATGCTCGACTCGCTGGGCAAGTCCCAAAGTCTGACCGTCTTGTCGTCACTACAACTCATGATTGATGTGAGGTCGTTCGGGTTCCACCTTGTGACCCAGACTGGCTGCTTGTGTTCCTTCCATGTCTTCAAAATAGCTCTTGATCCTGTGTCGAATGCTTGAATAGCACCACTGTCTCCACCAGCGACAAGCACACGTCCATCGCGACGAATCTCTCCCGAATGCGCAATGTCATCGTAGCCGAATCGCGTGATGGTCTTCAACAACTTGCGTGTTTTTGACGAGAAAATCTGCACTCTGCTTCCGGATGTGACTGCGAAAGTATCTGAAGGCGGCGTTACGAGCGGGTTCGTAGGTGACGGAGGGAACGAAATGTGCGTGATGGGATTTGAATGCGGCGAGGGCACCAGTTGCTGTGATCTGAATCCTTTCCAGTAGCGCTGATCAGCGGTAATGGCCTCGGGGCCAGCAGCCAGCTTGAGAGGCTGCAATGATTGTACTTCGGCCGCCATTGTGTCGTTGATATGCAGTATTCTTGTCGCGAAAAAGATGTCCGAAAGGTGGAGAGGCTTTGGCACTTTTTTCGAGGCCGCCTTATCTTATCAATCAAGCACATCAACGCACAGACTCTGACAGGGTCATACCCTTGACTACCACAAAAAACAGTCGGCGACATGTAGCCACCGCAATGTTGTCGAAATTGCTTTAAAAATTTGCTTGATATTTTCCCAGTTAATGAGGGCAACCCTCTAGAGCTTTTTGTCTGCCTAAAGCATAAGGTTGTTAGGTTATGGTCCAATATTCCCAAATCAATACCTCTCTCTAGGAAGTCGACATCAGACTGTTGATTTTTACGGCCACACGCAACCGTCCAAGTGATTCATCTCCAAAGTTTGTATGCCTTTCTGATTGACGAGACACATGGCGATCAGTCGCATTGATGAGACACGAATCAGCAAGTATCATACCGACATCGCGAAGTAGATACTGCACATCCGAATCCACCTCCCATATACACACGCGCCAGCAACACCTCCCTCCCATCCAGTGCGCGCAAAAAGCAACACCATAACACATCTCTCACAACTTTGACAAAACAGAAACCCCCCAGGAGACTAGCTCTGGAGGGGAGAGAAAGCAAGCTTTCGTCGTAATTGTTGTCGGGTGAGGATTACTGGGACCTCTAGTCTAATCAATCAATGGCGTGAATCGAACCGGTGAGCCCGGGTGATAGTGAGCGACGAGCTTCTTAACAACTACACCATCTCACCGATTCGATGGTGAGAGATGGATTTGTTCTAATATGAAGTCGAGATTTCTTGTGGATTGTTTCTCCTCACCCCTGAGAGAGAACATTGCAGCGACGACGATGAGGGAGGCATAAGAACACTTACAGAGTACGTGCACACTTACTCTCGACATCATACTCACACACCGCAGGACACGACAGACCGCAAATCACAAGGAAATACGAAAAAGGACAACAACCAAAAAGGTGAAGAAAGCAAGAACCAAATCTCTGTTTTGTTTTGCCCACTGGAAAAGGTAGCGCTATTTGATGGATAGCCTCCTTGTTTCTCCAACCCACCAAAAACATCGATAATGATCATTGCCATAAAGCCTTGCTGCGGAATTGGTGAAGAAGAGAAGGGACAAACGATGTAAGAGAACTCTAAAACATTGTGTCGGAAGAGAAAACGACCTGGCCTACAGAAAGAACATCACTCGAGAGTCATTCTGGCCAAACTCAGAGTTCGTCCTCGAGGAACTTGTAAGCAAACTTGAAATCTCCCTTTCTACGGTTCATCCTGTGAGGTGTGTTAGAATTATGAAAAAGAATAAGAGTAATGGAGGAAGTCTTGACGTACCATGTGCTTTCATAGTCAAAGAAGCGATATGTTCCTTGTTCGTACTCCTCGGTGATGTTCTTGGGCTCTTCGTGTCGTTGGAACCAAGTCTGGTACTGCTTGTGGAAGCGCCAACTTTGACTCTTCAATGCCTTTGCCGCCAGGAACTGCTGGTAAGTACCCTGGCGGTAATAAAAGGCGTAGAACAGTGTATCCGTCTCAATCCTACTGTACAGTCGCGGGTCGTCAAACACAGTGAGAGGCTCTTGGGGGTAGTGAGCCGGTGTGTAAGCATACGGCGATGCTGGCTTGTAGTGGTATGGTTTCTCGGCGTCCATAGGTGTGGGCATACTGCTCCGTGACAAGGAGAGCAAGTGGTCCTCTGGTACCGGTGGATTCGCTGAGATGGCACGCTGCTTTGTGGCGGTGAAAGAGTCGAGCAGGTCGGACAAGCTTGACGGCAGATGATAGATGGACTCGTCCTCTTCCCCCTCTTCTACTTGTTGCTGCTGTGGTTGTTGTGGTTGCTTAGATGACTCGCCATTTGTGAGAGCAACGCCAGAATCCTGCGAGGGCTGTTGAGCTTGCTTTCCATTCTTCTTGACCTTGAGCTCCGGGGCAGGTGGAGCAGGTTCTTGAGCGGGCGAGGGAGACTTGGCAGGGGGCTCTTGAGGTTTCGCAGGTTGAGGCGGCGGCGGTTGCGCCGGTGAAGGTTGGTGAGTGACTGGTTGTGAAGGTGTTGGAGCGGGCGAAGCAGTCGAGCTTTGTCGTGCGGTCGCGGCGGTCGCACCAGGCGGCGGCGGAAGGGGAGCGATGCCAACACCGCTCTTGTCGCTCGCGGCGGCAGCAGCTGCAGCCGAGGCGTATTTCAAGGTTTGACCAGTGGGAATGTTTGGCAGAGGAGCGGGCTTCATGCCCGGCGGCGCGTTGCCGTTGACGCTACTAGGTATCGAGGCATGCAGCGTAGCTAATGCTGGTAACGGCGACTTGAGCTGTACTGACGGTCTCCTGGGCTGAGCGCTGGGGATGTCTACCGAGGATTGCTTTGTGAGCTTCGCCGGCGTGGGCTGTGCGACTTTCTGTACCGGCTCAGGTTGTTCCGGACTATCGTCGTGTTGTGATTGGTTGTCTTGTGAAGACACGCGATCGTCTTCACCTTGCAGACCAAACATTTGCTCGTCGGCGTCGAGGTTCAGATCGTCGTAGATTGTGTCGTCCTCCATGAAATCGACTTCCTGGTTGTTCTCGACATAGTACTTGATGCCTTCTTCGATGTCCTTGACTTGGTCTGTATCCACTCCGCCGTTTTCCAGAGATCGTAGTAGTAGTTCGAGCTTTCCTTGGTGCCATTTATGTCGTTCGGCCATTCGTTCCAGCTCTGCTATCCTGTCGGCCTTGGCCGTGTCCTTCTTTCCCTTCTTCATATTCGCTTGTAATGTCTCGGCTTCTGCTTCTGTGACCTCGATCTGTCTCTCCAGCTCTTCAACCATATTCCCCAAGAAGTCGCATATCTCGAGCTTCTCTTTCTCTTTCGGATCGAGCTTTGCGGCAGCTGATAGACCTTCCTTGGAGAAAGCTTTTGTCTTCATTTCCTTTTCGACGGCCTTGAACTTTTCCATTTGCTTTGGGATGCGTTAGCGACAGGTGTGGCAGACTGAGGATGGCTCTTGATACCGTCTCGATCAGCTTACGCTGATCTAGCAATGGCTTCTTGTCCTTGATGTCATTCTGGGCAGCCCATGCCTTGATCTGGTCTCGCGACCTTTGTAGCTTCTTGATTTCCTTTTTCAGGTTGTCCTCGAGCTTCTCTTTTTGCGAGGGATTCGTCGATTGTTGTAGCTTGTCGTAGATGCCCTCGAATGCTTGCACACCTTCGGCAACACGTTTGAACGTCTGTCGCCAGTCAACAAGTTGGTCAACACATCGCGCACATGTTCGCGCACCTTGTCAATTTCTTGCTGTAGCTTTCGTTGTGCCATTGCTGATTATGTAGCCCTCGTGCGTGGGCTCCGCGGGGGTGTCGAATGGGGTTATGGCGAGGCAATTCGGCGTGTAGGGGGGAGGGTGTCTCAGGATCCAGGGAGGTGATTCGACAGCTCTCCATCAACTCGAAGTGATGGAATTGTTGGCACGAACGAAGACGAGTCGAGATGTGGATGCGCCGTGTGCGACTGTCGCAACCTCTCCACGTTTGTTGCCGCTGCGACTTTCCCACTGATGCCAAGCCGCCAGCAAGGTCGGGTTTACGTGCGTTTCGTTGCTTTGACTTTATCGATTCGACCACCAAAACCACCGCACTCGTATCTTACTATTCGACCCTGTAATTCCATCAGAGAGACGTCCAAGGTAGATCAAGCTGTGTTGTATCTCTGCCATCTCTTATTCTCCCCTGTTTCCTATCATATCAGCCCAACACTATGAGAAGTACAAACCACAGCTCTCTTGTTTCCTTACCTCATCGTATTGATTTCCTTCAGCTGTCATTCAACGGGTCAAGTCAGCTTCGGTCACTGTAGATGGCCAACTTATCTCAACTATTGGCAAGGGCTTGCTTGTACTAGCTGCCATTGGCAAGGAAGACACGCAGAAGGAGGTCGAGTCCATGGCCAACAAGATCCTAAAGGCCAAATTATGGGACAACGACGAAGGTGGTAAATGGAAATGGGGTGTCAAAGACATCGAAGGCGAGGTCCTCTGCGGTACGTCTAGATTACCTTCCTCACACGACCAACCTCTGACAGTGCTGTAGTATCTCAATTCACCCTCCTTGCCTCTGTCAAGAAGGGTAACAAACCCGACTTTCACAAATCCGCCAACGCAGAAAAGGCAAAGGAGCTTTACGACCAATTCTTCAAGAAAGTTCAGTCCCTATACCAGGAGGAGAGAGTCAAGGATGGTGTCTTCCAAGCAATGATGGATGTAGCCCTTGTCAACGATGGACCGGTAGGTGTAGATTATACGTGCGAAGACGGCGCGGTAAATACCTCGTTTTCTGCAAACGTACCTGACGCTAATGTTTCCTGTCGCAGGTTACCATCCAAATAGACACAGATCCTCCCAAGATGGACAATCCTACAGGGTTCGATCTCCCTGGTGATCCTTTCACCCACAAAGGCAAGATGCAAACGACGTTCGAGCTTCCAGCTTCGCTTCTGGAATAGTTAGCACAGTTCGTGCTCTGCGTCTCTTTATGATGCTTTTAAGCTTAATCTTGTCGGGCGGTGTTTTCTCTTTCCCATGATACCATTTAGCATACAGGATAGAGAGTCTTCTAGTTACATATAATATCAACCCAGTCGAATAGAACGGCATCTGCTTTTCAGTTTACATTTTACTTTGAATGATACAGTGTGCAGTCGGGTTCGATACAAGTCCCAGATAGGCAATTTGGCTGGTGATCCAAGGGCGTGGGGTATCACTTGGCGGCGCATGCGAATAGAAGGTCCTAGAAGCTATCAACACCTTCAATAATCCACTCCGCTTCCTCTGCTTGCTGTCTTTTTGTCGCATAACATTTTCCTTCCTCATTGAAGATCGTCATATACTCAGGAACTTACACACCAAACCAACAATGGCAGAGAGCAAGCGTAGCCGTGTCTTCTTCGACATCAACATCGGCAAGGCCAGTGCTGGCCGAGTCACCTTTGAGCTGGTAAACACTTTCTATGCACTTTCGACTAAAAAGCTGCAAGCGACTAACTCGAATCGCAGTACAACGATGTCGTCCCCAAGACTGCTGAGAACTTCCGCGCACTGTGTACTGGCGAGAAGGGCGAGGGCAAGGCTGGCAAGCCTCTTCACTACAAGGGCTCTTCCTTCCACCGTGTGATCAAGTCTTTCATGATCCAGGGTGGTGACTTCACTGCTGGCAATGGAACTGGCGGCGAGAGCATCTACGGAGAGAAGTTCGAGGATGAGAACTTTGAGCTCAAGCACGAGAAGCCCTTCTTGCTGAGCATGGCCAACGCTGGTCCTGGCAAGTCACCTTGTCGTCGCGAGACGTAGATGCAACTGCTGACCATCTCCCTAGGCACCAACGGCTCCCAATTCTTCGTTACCACCGTTCCTACTCCCCACCTCGACGGAAAGCACGTCGTCTTCGGTGAGGTCCTCGGCGGCAAGAGCATCATTCGCACCATCGAGAACACTGCCACTGGCCCCAACGACAAGCCCAACAAGGAATGCACCATCGTCGACTGCGGTGAACTTAGCGGCGAGGACTACAACAAGGCCAACCAAAAGATTCCCGACAGCACTGGAGACCCATACGAAGACTTCCCTGAGGACCAGGGCGAGGACATTCCCGGACTCGAGATTGTCAAGATCGTCAACGACCTCAAGACCAGAGGAACCGACGCATTCAAGAAGGGAGATATCGCACTCGGTCTGGCTAAGTACCAGAAGGGTCTGAGATATCTTCACGAATACCCTGAGGCACTTGAGAACGACCCACCGGAGCTTGGCCCTGCACTTGCTTCTCTCAGAATCGCTCTCCACACCAACAGCGCTCTTCTGCAACTCAAGCTGAACGACTTTGCCGATGCCGAGAAGTCTGCCACAAACGCTATTGCTGTTCCTCAGATCAAGGCACCGGAGAAGGGCAAGGCCCTGTACCGCCGCGCTCTGGCAAAGAAGGGCCTGAAGAGCGAGGACGAGGCAGTCAAGGACCTGGAGGAGGCTCTCAAGTTCGTGCCCGAGGACGCAGCCGTCAAGAACGAGCTCGCTGCCGTCAAGAAGGCCAAGATCGACAGAGAGAAGAAGGAGAAGGCTGCCTACAGCAAGTTCTTCGCATAGACATTACACGACATCACGACCATAAACGGATAAAAAGCGGGAGGGGGAAAAGCATCTTGTGTATCGTATCTGATATCATAAAGGAGCGGGCAAGGAGTTATGGGCGTCTCAGCAGCATAGCGTAGCCGACCTTTTTCTTGGGTAACGATGCAATTTCCAAAAATCAAATCGATTCGCAATCTTGTACTGCAGAGAAACCCTTGTGCTTCTTCGGATCTTTGTGCAACCCTTGTGACATACGATCTTATCATATCCAATCCATATCTTTCTCAGCTCTGTGTCAGCAACACGAAATGCCCCGATCGCGTTTACCTAACCATGCCGTGTCGCAATAAAGTCAATGCTTACGAGAGCCATAATGAACCAAACTCGAACGCCAAAGCTGGCTTGTTCTCTCTCTGCTATGGTCCAGCTGGATATAAGAAACACCCTTGACTCGGTCATTCCGGGTCGGCAATTGCAGGCACAAAGAGCGCTAAAGCACGTCTAAAGCGCGATAAGGCAGTCCCGAACATCGGGTTCGCGCTCCCCTATCCTAGCCACCACATCAATCTCAACCGGGCGGCGCCAGTTGTGAGCCTCTTTGTCCCTCCTTTGCTCGCTTACAGAAGGTGCGATGCTATCTCGGGGATGATCCGATGCTGTTTGGAGTCATACTTGGACGCCCGCGGGACTTCCTTTTCTGGTTGCTTTCTTGCATGACATCGCTGCTCCTTCTACGATGTCGGTCTAGCAAAAGTCAGATAAGCGTGGCACCGCATGGTCACAACATGAGTAGAGATGATGATGATAGATTTGCAAAAAGCAGCAGCATCGTCGACGACCAATCGCTCCATGTGTCACGAGGCAAGGGCGTGGAGAAATAAGTCTACAGATCATCTGTCAAACCAACGGAACCAAGCTGTCAATCCAACCGCATCTGGATCTGTGCTCGACAGCTTTCCAATTTCCCGGAAAGCAGCACCGGCTGGGCTAATAAACCGCCGAGGACGAAGGATACCTTCACGTTCCAAACACGACCAATGAAGTTGCTTCCCTCCCCACGTTCCATTGCCCTTGGCTGGCTCGCGAGCACCGCATGTTGACGTTTCTTTCTTCATCTCTGTCTTTTCTCCTTGACTGACATGACACTCGGGGGGTTCTGGAAGCTCCAACAGCCAAAGGATCTCACACACCTCTACCAGGTAATCGTAAAACCAGTAGGATGCCAAGCGAGCTAAGGTTTGTATCTGTCCAAATGTGGCGCTTCTAGTATGCCGTTCCAGAGGGACCCTCCCTTATCAATGCGTTTGCAAGCAAGCAGAATGGATACAAACCTCCCCACTCCGCGATAAAACCCTTAGCGGAGCCGTGGGTCCTATTATTCAGTGTTACCATCGTTTGTCCAATGCTACGGTAGTGCTTTTACTTTTCTTTATATCCTGGTTTTTCCCTTGCTATCGGAAGGAGATTTTTCTTTCCTTTTTCTCGTTCCTCGTGTTGTTGCAGTCACACTCCCTTTTTACGGTTCAAGCCTCTTGGAAACGCTTGTCTCCGTTTGTACGGGTGTCGAGATCGCGTCGAAGGATTTTTATGTTTCAGTCTCTCTGACGCGCTGCTTCAAGACACCGGCGGACCCTCACAACTCGCCCGAGTCAGCCAGCCCACACACCCATCATCTTCCGGAAATACCCATGCCGTCATAGGGTTTTGCTGGTCATCCATACTCTCTGATATATATGAGGCCATGGCGATAAGAATGCTTGCGACAAATCCTGCTGCAGATGCAAGAGGTTCATTTGTTACCCATACAAATTTTGCTGCTTCACATTTACATTCCACGCGTACTGGCCAGAACGAGCAATATACATCCAGACCGATATTTAGCAGGGCTAGGACAGCACCAAACGAATTACTCCGCGAGATGCAAGGACTTCAGATTAGGACGCCGGTGAATGCTGGAAACTACAAGATGACAACAAGTCAAACGTCGAAGAATGATGTGAATGATCAAGAAATGCTTACTCCTCCTTCAACACCTGCACAAGCGAAAATTGAAGAGCAATTTCCTTCGAGGCGGTCACTGGATGCTTCACATGTACAGGAGCTGAACTTCTCACCTGATCTTTCACGGGCAGAGTTGTTGGGTGAAGGTGTTTGGAGTAAAGTGTATCGCATTTCTGCTACACCTTTATCCCAACCTCAGGTGGGACGTCCTCTTACCCCACCATCTACACCGCATAAATCCTTCTTCGGACTACCTCAACATTATGCCATCAAAACGGCAACACGTTCGGATGCTGCTGCAGTATTCCAAGCAGAGGCCAATATACTCACGCATATCCAATCCTACGACTCGAGTGCCGACTACGTGGTTCCTTTCCTCGGCCTCTGCACTTCCACTCCAACACCCTCCCTCCTCTTCCACTGCGCAGATGCCGGAACCCTGGAATCTCTAACCGAATCCTCGACCTCGCTCCAACCACCAGAAGTCCTGGATCTATTCCTCCACATCCTGCCTCAACTAACACACGCCCTTTCCTTCCTCCACACCACATCGAACACAATCCACGCGGATATAAAACCAGCAAATATACTTTTAAACTCGACTATTTCTGGCCAACCCCTCGCCCGCCTCGCAGATTTCAGCACCGCATTTGTTGCGTCTGCACAACCGTCTCAGCATTCAGGAGGCGGCACATGGTCCTTCATGGCACCCGAACAACTCTCCCTCGACTCCTGTCTTTCCACCCCCTCTTTCCCCTCAGACATCTACTCCCTAGGAATTTCCCTGCTCGCATTCCTCTGTGGCGGAAACCCCTTTTCCTCTCTCCTGTCCAACAACTTCAGACTCCGTGAAGCGGTCAAGATGGGCGATGCGATTAGTTGGGGTATGCAAGAACCCGCATTTGAGCAAAGGATAGGGGCGTTTCAGAAGGAATGGGAAAGCAGAGGGGGAGAAGGCAATCTTTTGAAACTTGTGGCCGGAGCGGTGAGGAAGAAGAGGGAGGATAGGTGGGATGCTGGGGAGTGGTGTAGGAGGGCTGATGAGGCGTTAGTGAAGGTGAAGAGGGAGAAGGATGAGGTTGTGGGGCTGGGGATTAGATGCTAGACATTGCATCGGGACCCGTTCACGATACTATGGGTTTCGAATTTGGGGAGATTGATGTGTTGGATGCATCGATTGGCGTTTTTGGGGGACTTTGGGTTTTGACATTTCCTTTCTTTTTCATTACAGGCACGATACCCTCGCTACACCATTTTTACAGGAAGATTTCAAAGGTTATATGCGGCGATATACCTGGGGATATATGGGACAGAGACGGAACCATACAGAGATTATTCATTTCGTATCATTCATCAAACATGACTTTGATTCTGCATCTTGTTACTTCATGTCTCATCTATGATCAATCATATGCATAACTTGACTTCTCCATACTCGCTCAAGCACTTTTAACAGCATACCACAAATGCACTCCATTCTGCACGATCCACCCAACCAACTTCCATCCAAACGCAGCCCAAGCCCTCTCGCCCTTCTCCAATTTCATCTGTCCAATTTCTCCAGTAGCGAAGAACTTAAACCACACAACCACCAACAAAATCCTCACAACCAGATCTATCACCGACAGCACACCTTCAAAGCCCAAGAGATACGTGTCAGCAATAAACACTTTAGTGACAGTATCCCTATAAACCGCTGCCAAACTAGTTTCTCCAGCACGAAGCAAGACGGATGCATTTTTCAAAATCTGCGCTTTAACCACATCACTGTATTTCCCATCGTCGTGGAGGAGAGAAATGGCGAAATTATCAAGTGGTGATGAAGGCATTTTGCGGATATCTTGGACGCTGACTCTGTCGCTGATGGTAGTATCAGAGTCGGGATATGCTGTGGCTGGAGGTGGAGAGCGAAGACGTTGGAGCAGTTGCCAGCGATATTGGTCGATTTTGCCGAGGTTGGGTTTCGTGGAGGTAGAAGTGGGTGTACAGGAGAGGAGTAGATGTAGGTTTTCTGCGTTTTCGAAGATGAGAGTGCGGTTCTTAGGATCAGTATGCAGAGATTCGCGGTCGAAGGCTTCGGTGGTGTGGGAGTAGTGTACAAAGCGTGTGTAGAAGGCTGGAGAGATGACTCGTAATGTCAACTCCTTCACCTCGTCCTCATCTTTCGTAAGGCGCGATGTCATTGTGACGGACTCGCCCAATCCACCTGCTGGCGTGTAGGTGAGTCTCAAAGGCACAGATACGTTGCCGACCAAGGAACCAAGGTAAGCACGGAAGTAAGCTTCTAGAATCGCTTCAGACGAAGTATGCGTGCGTCCGATGCTCGATGCCAGGACCTCTGGTCTAAACCAGACGTGCATCTTACGCTTGAAGTACAACTGGTATGCCTGTGCAATAATCCTCGGAAAAGTCAAAAAGCCGACCCAGAACCAGGAGGCTAGTAGTCTCAGAGCTTGAGAAGTGCTCATGGTAGTGGGATCCATGTGATTGCCATCTGAGTACACACGAGCAACCAACTTGGCATGTGCTTTGGACGAGTTGAGCACGACAACATTGTCTAGCACTTTCGAGCCAGTCTTCAAAGCAGCGACTGGATCAGCCGCAGTAAGAGAATATGTGCCTTTACGCGAATTGAAAGGTGAGACATGGAAATCCTTGACCCACGCATTGGTGAATTTGGTTGCTTTGGCAGGTGCCTCGAAGCCGTCTGGGACAGACTCGTCTGAAGCTTTCTCTTCAGCTTTGAGAAGATATAGGCGGCGTTCTCCAAAGGTATTGTTGACTTCCAGGACCATCATGGTCAGCTTTCTTGAGCTGTCGTAGATGTACCAGAAAGACACAGGGTTGAATGAGTAGCCTAAGAACTTTGGTGCTGTCACTAGGTAGGCGAAAGACCAGGCTTCATCCGGTACGCCCTGTCACTCTTTAGCTTTCAGAATTCCAGGTTCTTATGATTTTCTGACATACCTCTCCACGGAGGTAGCATCGTAGACGCTCCTCAAGTCCACGTTCTGGTCCACCTCGATACAGATAATCCGCAGCATTGACATTGAACCATCCCTTCCTTCTCTCATTCGGCGACAATAATTCCAGATTGGTGGAGAGCATAGATCCAGCACATCCCTTGAAGTTGACAGGTACTCCCACAGAGAAGTAAGAATACGCAAAAGAATGCTTCTGAGGAAACATTCGCGAATGCGTAGTTCGTCCAGGCAGCAGTAGAGGTGGCAAGAACTGCTCTTTGGATGACCCATCCTCCTGCTGAGGAAAGAATTCAGATGGTTGTGCTTCTCCTCTCCAGACGATCAGGCCAGCAAAAATTATCAATAGTATCAGGCAGGCGAAGACTTGGGACTCCACGAGTCGTGTTTCCAGAATCCATGATGGAGGCTTCAAGTCATCTATCCCGTGATAGTGTATCCCCACTAACAGAGTAATCGCGATATCTGTGAAGAAAGTTGTATCCAGTCCTCTTAGTACCCATAAAGGTTGTAGAAGTGCTTCGCGGAGTGGTCGACGTCCATAAGGCAACATGCAGGTGTTCAAGATCGAGATCACGACGAAGAAGGCAGAGCCCACTTTCTTAACGAGCGTATCATTACTGCTCTTGGTTCGCACTCCCATCCCGTTTTGCAATGCTTTGGTAAGGTCCAGGTGGTTGCATTGTTGACATATCGAGTGATTGGCGATCTGGAAGCCAAACGCGCAGAGCCGCATCGGAAGGAACGGCTGTGATCGATGACGTTTTCCATCACGAGATATATATTACTCCGATCCTCATACCAGACATCCACTTCCAACTTCTGAGACTTCGTGTGATGAACAAATCAAGTCGTTCACTTCGTGAAAGTTTGCCCCTGTAGGAGTTCTTTATATTGCAGATTATTAATGGGTGTGCAAAAACGCTGTATGAACCAAATTCTCTTGCCAACACCGCGAACCACCGTTCAAGTCCTTAACTGCTCAAGGCGTCGCCAAATAGATGACTGATTGCGTCCCGATAGCCCACTCATCCACCCTCGCTCCTAGGATTCTTTCTTTCTTGTTCCAAGCAATTCTGCCAGATGCACCTCCAGTAAAAGTATCGAAATCACCTGTGTTTCCAACCATACCTGTCATTACCCTCTGTAACAACGCCGTTGGTGTCGGTCTGTTGACTGGATCATATCTCATACAATCCCTCGCAAGATCCCGAAGCGCCTGGCTGTAATTGGCTCTTGGGTGTTGGAAACTCGCTGGTAGCAGCTCTCTCTGTTGGGGGTTCGCAAATTGGAGGAAATGATGTGCTGGTGGCACCAACGTAGGGGGGGTGTTTGTGAAGCGCCACTCGGTGTCCCTGGATTCAGATTTTGATCAGTATCATGTCCTTGGAAAGGGCTGCAACATCGACTTTGAGACTTACGGAAGCACTGGCTCCAACCGCATCAAACAGCAGATGAGCAGACCGACGTTCCAAACATTTGTCCTTGCCGAGAGTGTCAAGCCGGGAACCTCCCAACCTCCACCATTCTTTGACAGTTCCTATGACTCCCGTCAGTTTCGATACACAAATCTACAGGCTCTACATTTGTTATAATACCGGTGATCCAAAATCTGGTTGCATCGGTTCGAGTAATGCATTATTATTGCGCAATATTGCCCCCGCGCTGAGATAGCGAGAACCTCCAAAATCAGCCAACTAGAACATGTGTTAGCCAGACTAGATTCGAGCTGAAGGGCGACCGTCTTCACGCCTTACCTTAGGCACTGGCCATATTTTAAATCGCTGGGGATCATGCTTTCCTAGAAGGACTTTTTCCAATAGTCAGCTCTCAACCTTTGTCAAGACTAGAACGGAACTCACTATTGCTCGTTGACATATCTCCATGAACAAAGTTGGCCTGCTCCATCTGAATGGCGCATTTTGCGAGAGCTTCGAACATCATCCAGATAAATCCTTCCTCGAAGAGTTTGTTGGCCGCCTTGTGTCGTCGAATCAAGTCCCAGAGATCGCCATAAGGGCAATACTCAAGGTAGAGCTTGAATCTCGCTACATCGACAGCCGGTTGGTTAGCAAAGGCCTGAGCAATGGGCTGGCCCTGAGCATTGGTCCCATAAGGACCTCTCAGGTCACCATAGCCAAGGCACTCAACCATGAATTTACCGTCGCCAGCGTTGGCGGCCTGCAATCGTGTGAACAGGTCGACGCTTATCTCGTGTTCTCTGGGTTCGGTTCCGACTTGTCCGTTGCGCCAAATGTCGACACGATTCCACTCTGTGAGTCCAGGCACAGTTTCCTTCACAATCACTCGATCGATGATTCGGTCACGAGCGTCGAGACAGCACCAGAGATGCACTATGCCTGATCCACCTTCTGCAAGGGGATCTTCCCCTGAAATGTTCCTGGGCTGTATTGGCAGCCACCGCCCTTGATTCAACGCGTGTGTTGCGCTTGGAACGGTCGGATGTACAAAAATCCATCTCAGGAATGTGTCGATAAGTTTATCCTGTGCACCTTGGAGAAGGTGACCAAAAGGTAATATGTCGATAGCTGGAATCAGAGGTCTCGGAGCTCGAGCTGCCATGACGTAAAAAATTGTGAGTGGTAAACAGAAGGAGGATAGAACGATTCACGCACTGCAAGCTCACCGAGAGTTATACTGGCACATCGGCTTGTCATCGCATCCGGTATTCATTCTGTCGCAAATGGATTTGAACAAAGACGGCTTCAGAATGTATCGACGCTGACGGGTTCTTTGTCTTGACAACGCTGTCGCTGCCGCTATCAAAATGCGCTGCTGATGTTTCGGTCAACGGATCTGATATGACGACTACCTGTATATCAGAAGGCAACACAACATGTTGACTGCGACCGCAAAATGACAATTTTGTAGATGTGACTTTATTGTGTCGACGTTTGTAGGTAGATGCTATTTCGGCAGCTGGAATGCAAGGCAGTCGCGCCTTCCAGAAGCATCTTACTTCGCCAAGAAGCCCTGGAATGCTTTCTGATCGATCACGACGTTGCCAACAGCTCTAAGCTTCTTCCTTCCCTCCTTCTGCCTCTCAAGCAACTTCCTCCTTCTACTGGTATCAGCTGCGTGCAACTTTGCCAGAACATCCTTTCGGAAAGGCTTGATGGTTTCACGAGCCACAATTCTTCTGCCAGCGACAGCTTGAATGACGATCTCGAACATTTGTCTGTCAACGTGCTCTTTGAACTTGGTGACCCATTGCTTGCCGATACGCTCTGCTTGGCTGTGATGACAGACACGGGCGACTGCATCGACGGGGATTTTGTTGACGTGTAGTTGCAGTTTGATGATGCTTGACTTGCGCCAACCAGCGTCTTCATAGTCAAGTGAAGCGTAACCCTTTGTCAGACCTTTGAGCTTGCCAAAGAAGTCGTCTACCAGTTGCGCTAGAGGTAGCTCGTATTTCAAGATGACTTGTGTCGATGTGAAGAATGTGAGTTCGCTCTGCACACCTCGGTTACCCTCGCACAACTCAATAACCTTGCCAAGATATTCTTCCGGCATTGTGATTGTAGCAAGCACATATGGTTCCTGCAACTCCTGGACCTTCTGATGCAGAGCATCGGTCTCGGGAAAGTCGTTTGGATTAGAGACGATGGTTTCCTTGCCCTTGGGGTCGATGATCTTGAAGGGTACAGAGGGAGGAGTAATGATGATACTCGCTCCATGCTCCTGTCGAAGGCGATCCTCAAAGACCGAGCAATGCAATGTGCCTAAGAAGCCGAGACGCCAGCCTGCACCCAGGGCTTCCGAAGACTCTTTCTGAACGTAGACACTACGGTCGTTGAGCACAATCTGGTTGATGCTGTCCTCGAGATGCTCGTAATTACTTTGATCAACGGGAAAAGCGGCGACGAAAACCATGGGTTTAGGCTCCTCGAAACCAGGTAGCATTTCGACGAGTTTTTCCGATCCAACTGTGGTGTAGGTGTCACCGACCTTGGCATCTTGTGATCGCTTCATGCCAGGATTGAAGTAGATGTATCCGACCTGGCCTGCGCGCAACTTGGTCATAGGTGTCTGTAGAGGATACATGATCCCGACCTCGCCGACATAGTATCTGATACCAGTAGCGAATGAAGTGAGGTGATCGCCGGGCTTGACCTGACCCTGGAAGATGCGCACAAGCAGAATGACGCCCTTGTAGTTATCGTACCACGAGTCGACCAGAAGAAGTCGCAGCGGTTTGTTCTCGTCTCCTACGGGAGCAGGGATGTTCTCGACGACGCTGGGAAGCAATGCCTCAACATTGATACCAGACTTGGCAGACACCAATACAGCTTTTTCTGGGTCCAGTTCGAAGGTATCTCTGATCTGTTCGAGTGCGCGCGGAGGGTCGGCAGAAGGTAAGTCAATCTTGTTGATGACGGGTACTAGAGTAAGGCCTTGGGAAAAGGCAAGGTAGAAATTGGCGACGGTCTGTGCCTGGACACCTTGACTTGCGTCGACTACTAGCAGAGCTGTATCTTGTTGTCAGCGCGTTGGCTTGAGAAGTCACATCGTACAGTACACACCTCCACCGCAACTGGCGTAACTTCTCGAGACTTCGGCTCTGAAATCTACGTGACCAGGCGTGTCGACCAAGTGCAACATGTAGTCCAGTCCGTTGTGATTGTACAGCATAGTACATGTTTGGGCCTTGACGGTAATGCCTCTTTCTCGTTCGACATCGAGCTTGTCCAGAATCTGAGCATTTCCGCCTTTTTCAATGACTCCAGTAAGTTCGAGCAAGCGGTCGCTCAGGGTACTCTTTCCATGGTCGACGTGAGCAACGATGCAGAAGTTGCGGAAGCGGTCTATGGGGATGGCGGCGATCCGTTTCTCGAGTTCGGATTGCACCTTAGCGACCTGCGCCAGTCTCGAGGGTGTCGTGTGGAAGAGGCGGGCATGATTGACGAAGGGCGCATTGATGTTGCACGCTCCGAAGCGTCTAGGAAGGGCGCGAAAGAAGCATCCTTGCATCTGGTCCTGCGGTCTGCCTGCCCGGGTCTGTCAAGTAGTTGGGTCTAAAGGGTGGTGCTGGACTCGGTGTCTTGCATGATTGTTGCGCTGCCTTTGTCGCACGGCCCGAAGCTGCCCGACCTCTCCCTCGCTGTCACCACCAAATCCACGACTCGCTAGCAATATACCCGTACTACCTCGACCTCGACGTTCGCTTGTCTCTATCAAAGCCTTTTCTCAACTTTTCGCCGAGAACTGCTCTTGTCGTTTTCTCTTTTTGTGCAGCTCTCTCTTTGTTGCTCCGTCAATCACTGCATCAACAAACAATTCTTTTCCCTTGTGCTATCAACCACTACATCAATCCATCACAGGAGCACTAAAGATAATCATTTATCATGCCACCAGCAAAGAAGGAGCCCAAGGAGAAGAGCACTCATAAGCTTGCCTTGAAAGGTCCGTATCGCCAGAGAACATAACCTGTCAGAAACTGACGATGTACAGGCTCTTCCAAAACTGTCACCGAATTTGTACGACTCTCGATAAATTGATCATAACATGTAGACTAACAGGATTACAGTTTGAATATTGCATCAACACCATTCTGTAAGTCGACGTTGTTGGTTTCTCTCAGAGTGCTTTGCTGACTGCTGTAGATTTCAACGTGGTGTTTACCCGCCGGAAGACTTCACAGCGTAAGCAGTCATGTCCTCTATACACATCGTATCTCTTCAGTCTCTCACAAACTATACAGAGTCAAGAAGTATGGGCTCAATATGCTAGGTAAGGTGACTTCGCTAGAAAGTTTGACGATTCAAAGACTGATTATTCACCACAGTTTCCCAGGATGATCAGGTGAAAGCATACATCAAGAAAATCATGTCACAGCTGAACAAATGGATGCTCAAATCCAAGATCTCAAAACTGATCATAGTTATCACCAGCAAAGAGACTGGTGAGCCTGTCGAAAGATGGCAGTTCGATGTGGGTAACACCCTGTCCTTGTTTCCATACCAATTTGGACTCATCATAACCAGGTGCAAATATTCGGCAAAGAATCAAAAAAGAAAGGATCCAGCAAGACCGTTGATGAAAACGCTGATAGGTATGAGAGCATGCCTGCGTTGGGCTCTTTGAAGTTGCTGACCTCTGCGACAGCACAACCGAGCAAGCGAATGAAAAGACAGATCAGGATGTCCAACAAGAGATCCAGTCCATCTTCCGCCAGATTACAGCTTCCGTCACATTCTTGCCCATGCTTGATGGCAACTGCACCTTCAATGTCCTGGTCTATGCCGACCAAGATTCCGAAGTTCCTCTGGAATGGGGTGACAGTGATGCCAAAGACATCCAGGACGCCGAGAAAGTGCAACTACGTAGCTTCTCCACAAACAACCACAAGGTCGATACACTTGTGAGCTACAGGTATGAGCGTCATCAGATTGTATCATGTCTCGCTCGACCCCTTTACTGATGTCTGATACAGATTGGCGGAATGAGCGTTGAGAAGAGGAGACTTCCCAAGTAGAAGGCAAGGTTTGGGCTTCGAGCGTTGAGTATCTTGACATCAAGTGCCAGCTTTCTCGTCAAAAGATAGGTGGGCAATTAGACAACGGTTGAGTCTTTGAGACAACCCGAAAGCAAATTCATGATTGTACGTAGATGACCGTTGGGACATCTTTCACTTCACTACCCCACCCTACCTGGTATACCAGTTGATTTCACACTGTCGACTTCCTGGACAAGCAGCTACACGTCATGACAAAAAGAATAAAATCACTGCCCTCACCCTGAAACAAACACTGCCACGAGTCTCCGTAACAATACACGAGTCTTCAGCCACGCCATGTCCGCAAAATAATCTCCACAGCGACACAGGCCCTCAGGCTTCAGCCCAGTGCGCTGGCATCTCGACAGCACCAAGAGTCCAGCCATACAAGCAGCAAGCTGTTGACGGGAACGCCGCAAAGCATGATTTTTGACGCTTTGAACACGGGAGCGGATGATAGCGAAATTTCAAAAAGGCAGTGCTAAAGCGCCTCAACCTGCATGTCCAACAGAAAAAAAGATGCATGACTCTTTCAACAGAAGCGGCTGAGAAAGCAATATTTCAAGATTTTCAACTCATTGCTTTCTTTCAGCTGTGTCCTAGTTTTTTCGCTCCTCATCGCAAAAGCACGAGCATCCATGCACACGAAGGGGGTTGCTAAACTATGCACCATCAACAAAGTGGAGTGCATCAATTGTATTGACATGCTTGTTGCTATTACTTATCCAATAAACCCAATCGTGTGGGAATAATCACGACAATTGACATGGTTCATTCTCAGGCCGAGGTGATGCATGGAGGATGATCTCCAAGGCACGAGCCGAAACAGAAAGCACAGAGCCCTCGATCATCGCGTGGTCTGCGAATGGAAGGTGGTATTTCTGGGGGAGGTAGATCCAGAGAGCACGTCGAGAATCACTCGTGGTCGAGTCGGATTACCAGCCTCTCTATATATTCTCTGTATAAGACGATGTAAGCGTTCGCATAGAACTGTTTGGCAGATGGCCTTATCCAACGTCGAAGCCGAACGGTCGAGAGGAAGAAAAGAGTGAGGATTAGTGGTGAGAAGCCCGCCACTGCATCATGCATAGACTATGAGATGCAACTCAAAATAGCACTCTATGCGGCCAACCTTGGCTCTTTTAGTGTATTTTGGTCAGCCACCAAGAAAGCATGTTCCTGGAACCTGCATAAGTACTCGGTACAACGCAGACTTCTATTCATGTCTGCAGAGATAAAGCGACAGCCAGCGGCAGAGTGAAAGCAAAAACTGATATTGAGAAACCCAACCCGTCGAGCAGGCCTTGATATTTCAGACGACTGTTATATCGTCGCCCAGCCTTCCTGCAAAGACGATCGGCCGGGCCGTTTGGGCAAATGCACGGTTGTGCCGGCGAACACCTGCGAGCTGGAGCTGAGAGAAACATGTCTGAGACATCGACGAGACTCGCCTCGTCATACACAGCTGAGGAAATGGTCTAGCATTTAATGTTCTTCTACGTGGCGAAGAGTAGAAGAAACGCGTTGTGAGGGCCAAACCGTGTGCGGCTAGATAGCGACGGGAGAGTGAACCTTGGTGGTGCGCGCTTGCAATCAAGTTTCGGCATGCATGCGCTTCGCGTGAGGCCGTCGTGCTGCCCGCGCCGCCCCATCCACACTCTGTTTCGCTCCATGGCGCTCGATTCCGTTGAGCACCTCTTCGCTAAAGGCTCCTTCCTGAGAGCTTCATCTCGAGAACCCTGCAAAATGACGAACTTCCACATTATCGCGTGTCAAAGGAAGCGGCGTTGTGAGACCATGAGCGTGCCAGTTCGGAATCTCCGTTCAGCTTATTGTCAGCCATGATGGACCACGGATACGATAGGCGTTGCTGGACCTCCGCACTGGGATCTCGCGGATCAGCAAGATGTGGATCAATGATCAGCGTACTCGGCTTCTATCCAGCTCAAGGATGGAGAGTCCCGGCCGTTGGTAGCGCGGAGGATGTGTGATGTGATTGCATGGTGAGCAGTTGAGCGGCAGAGACTCGCCCACTTCTCACCGGACCACTGCCGAATGTCAGGTACGCACCAAGATGATAAGGTTGAGACAGGCAACCGATGTGCATGCCCGTTAGCGTCGCCTGGTCCGCCAAAATAGGACAAGATTTTTCACGCTATTCTCGACCGTGCTGGAGCAAAACCGTTTTGGGATGTTCTGGCTCGGGCGTGTCTGGCTTGGCCTCATGCCTGCTACCGTGGTCTACACTATCAAATGCAATCCGTTGGCGCTACTCTGCCGGACTACTTCTTTACTCGTGTTGCTGCCAACCTGGTCAGGTCTTTCCCTCTCTTTTTCCCATTCTACAACCACTTCCAACCTATCACGACATCTCGAGATCTTCATTGATCCTCATCCTTTCGTTTCGAGCTTGTGACAATATACCAGTCCAAGCAATTACATCAATCATACATCCAGGACGAGAAGTTTACCAAGGGAATCAACTCGACATCTAGTCTACTGGAAATTGATTAAGAGGCTTGGCTATAGCCAGCACTACTTTTACCCTAACATCACATCTATTCTACCATAATGGGTCTTAAATCATACCTTGCACCAGGCCGCAAGGCCGACAAGGGCAAGGAGCCCGTCGTCGAGGTTCCCATGAGCGAGAAGGTACACACTGGCACATCAACACCACAACATCTTGCACCGATGTCTGGCGCAGCAACTCCTTATGGATCAAGACCGGTATCTGTCTTCCCTGAGGGAGATTTCCGTAACAACGCAAAGGAGGAGATCAACGACATTAAGTGTGACATGATGGTCAACCACCTTTACAGTCAACAAATGGAATTGCTCTGGACTGCCGGTGGTCACGATGAGGGTGCTCTTCTCAAGAAGTCAAGAGGACAGTATGCCTGCTGCCCTTCAGATCTTGAGAATGAGCCCAACGGTTTCTTCAAGGCCATTCAGACTCTTAACGTTAGAGTGAGTAAAGCCTCGTTTCCATTCTCGGTATAATCGCTAACATCATACCCAGAGTGCCATGACCGTCAACACTCGTGTTATCAAGCTCTTCCTTCACGGAAACGACCGTGCCTTCATCCCCTTGAAGAGCGGTCTCCGTCTCCAAGTCCTCCCTGATATCTCATACCTCCCTCGCTGCGCTAAGCATCAGTTCGCCGCTTTCATCGCCGACCGTGGAATTCTCGTTGTCTGGGACGATGAGCCTAGACATCTGATCAAGCGTGCTGAGGATATTGAGAAGGCACTCATGAAAATGATCTGGCCTCAAGAAGGCGAGGAAGAAGAGGAGGTCTCCGAGAAGGAGAAGACTGCAGAGGTCAACATTGACGAGATCGGCATGGATGGCGAGGAAGCCGGCGCATACGAGAAGCCTCGCCGCATCGTTCTTACCCAAGCCATTTGCAACGCCCTGACGTTGTGTCTGATGATCACGGTCATTGGCTTGGGTTGGCGTCAAGTCGCCTTCGAAATTGCGACTGACGGCAATTACATTCGCATGGCCTTCCTTCTCTGTCTCTTGCCCCAGTTCTGGGTTTCTCTCTTCTTCTTCCAGGCTGTCATTGGAAATATCTGGCAGCTCTTCGGTCCCATCTCTCAATTGTCGTCCAACACTAAGTTCTACTCTGGCATCCCCCCCAAGCGACTAAATGCCGATTACACCACTCTCCCTCACATCACAATCCAATGCCCCGTTTACAAGGAAGGTCTCATCGGTGTTATCGAGCCTACTGTTCACTCCATCAAAGCCGCCATCTCCACCTACGAGATGCAGGGCGGTACTGCCAACATCTTTGTCAACGACGATGGTATGCAGCTCATCTCCGAAGAGGAGGCTCGTGCACGCCAGGACTTCTACGATGAGCACAACATCGGTTGGGTCGCCCGTCCTCGCCACGACCCTAAGGGTGAGCACGGTGATCCCTTCACTCGTCGCGGAAAGTTCAAGAAGGCCTCCAACATGAACTACGCTCTCTGGGTCAGCAACCGTGTTGAGGACAAGATGAACGAGACCCCTAAGCACGCCAATTGGACCAATGAAGACGAAGCCGAATCCTACGTGAGAGCACTCAACGAGGTTGTCGAGGAAGACGAGGGCCGCACCTGGGCCGACGGCAACGTCCGTCTCGGTGATTATATCCTCCTCATCGACTCCGATACTCGTGTCCCCACCGATTGTTTGCTTGATGCAGTCAGTGAGATGCACCAATCTCCTCAGGTTGCCATTCTGCAATTTGCTTCTGGTGTCATGAACGTCACCGACAGCTTCTTCGAGAAGGGTATCACTTTCTTCACCAACCTCATTTACACTCAGATCAAGTACGCTGTCGCCAGTGGTGATGTCGCTCCTTTTGTCGGTCATAACGCTGTTCTCCGCTGGTCTTCCGTTCAAAGCATTGCTTACGAGTGCGAGCTCGATGGCCGGGAAAAGTACTGGTCAGAGGACACCGTCTCTGAAGATTTCGACATGGCTCTGCGCCTGCAGAACGATGGGTACGTCGTGCGCCTTTCTGGTTACACTGGTGATGGTTTCAAGGAAGGTGTCTCACTTACCGTGTACGATGAACTTGCTCGCTGGGAAAAATACGCCTACGGATGCAACGAGCTCCTCTTCCATCCCATTCGCTACTGGCCTACTCGCGGTCCTTTCACCAAGCTTTTCCGTAACTTTATCTGCTCCGCTATTCCTCTACCTTCCAAGTTCACCATTCTGGCCTATATCGGTACTTACTACGCTATCGGTTGTGCTTGGCTCTTGACAATTCTGAACTACTTCCTGCTCGGCTGGTACAACTCTTACCAAGACAAGTACTACCTTGATTCCTTCCAGGTCTACCTCGCTATTGTCGTCGTCTTCACTGGTCTCGGTAACCTGTCACTTGCAATTCTCCGTTACCGCACCGACGAGCAGAGTCTTGGCAGAGCTTTACTCACCAACATCACCTGGATTCCTATGATGACAATCTTCCTTGGAGGTCTTTCTATGCACCTGTCTCAAGCGCTTTTGTCACACATGTTTGGCATCGACATGAACTGGGGTGCTACCAGCAAAGAAGCGGAAAACACCACCTTTTTCAAGGAAGTGGGCAAAGTCATCAAGAACTTCAAGTTCACCTTCATTTTCTGCATTCTCATGGCTGCCGGTATGGTTGTTTGCGCCGTTGCTCTTCCCTACGATTGGCAGATCACCAAGTTCTTCGCAATCTGGCCACTGGCTACCATCATAGTCAGCCATTTCGCACTGCCTATTGTGCTTAACCCCAACCTCATGTTGTTCACGTGGTAAAGGGTGTTTTATTTCCTTTCTTCTTCTTTCCTGTCTTCTACGTTTTGGATATCATGTTGTGACGGCTACTTATCTACAATCAGTTTTCCTTTTTTCTTTCTATCTCATATATCAGAGCGATGGCGTTCCAATTACCCCCCGAGATCTCGTATAAGAGATATATAGACAGTCGTTTTTTTATTATTACTACTTACAAAACACTATCAAGATCATAATACTGAATATCTTCTGCCTCTTCAGTGTTTCTCCATGCTGTGCTTTCTTGCTTCCAATATAGCGAACATCGGTATAAACAATCAAAGCCGATACATCAAGAATGGAGCAATACGAACAATAATTGGAATCTAGACTTTCAAGCCCTTAAGCCCTACCAGCCCTCTCTCTCCCTCTCTCCCAGCCTTGTGATATTTCCACCCCTCAGTTACGGGAAACAAAAGCCGTTGGTTGTTCACCCGGTCAGCAGATCTGATCTTTTCTCGGTTCTTGTTGTCAGCCCCCCAGCGGCTTTTTGGTGACAACGGTTTCATGGGATTTCTGACTTCAGACTTCAGACACCCGACTTCAGACTTCCAGGGCTTGAGAGTTTCGGGTGTTTGGTTGGTTAAGGGTCTACTACTGTTTCTATGACTTTGGTGGAAAAGGATATTTTTGGTGGCTTTGGTGTTGACGTCAATGTTGTTGATATGGTGAGAGCTTTGTGGGAAAGAACGTCAGAGTGGTTTGTTTTCTGTCGTGGGCGGAATGTCGGGATTGTGACGACTGGGACTGGATGTCTTGAGTGATTTCTTGATGCGCTCGCTCACTTTCCCGGATATCTTTCAACCAGAGCGCTTTGCAGGTGTGACGGTGTGTAGCGAGCTTACGAAAGCGTCAGTGAGCTCTAAGTTGGACACTCGACTTCGACGTTACAGTAGGTATAAGATAATAGGCATGTATACCACTGCTCTACCAGACCTGATGACTGGGCGGTGCATCAACTTGTATGGACCGAAGCCGATGCTGAAGACCAGATGCTAAGATTACGAAGGTCTTGAAGGAATTTGGCGACGAACGAGCTAAGGGCGAGCAGAAAAGAGGACGCCGAATAAGTCGAGGGCCAGGAGAAGAAAGCTGCGAAACAGGTCGAGGGACAGGAGGAGCGCGCTGTTGTCCGAAGCGAAGCTAAAAAGGAGCACACTGTCGATCGTATCGAGAACGAGGGTGGAAAAGCCGCCGAGGGAGTAGAAGGGGAGGAACACATGGGTGACCGAGTTCAAGGCGACAAGAAACATGCTGATCGGAGAAAGGATGAAGGGGACCATCACGCTGTTTGATCGAGTTCAAAGCAGAAGAAGAGAAAGCAGCTAAGGAAGCCGCACGCGACGAAGGGAAGGATTTTTGTGACTGGAGGCTATCAATGCTCTCAAGAAGGAGATCAACGTACAATACAGGCGTGAAAGAGTCAAGGTGACTGTTGGCACTGATCAAACAACAGCCGTGATGTACCAGCAACGAGTTTGATCTCAAAAGGGAAAGAAGGTCACTCACGCCTCAGAGCCGATCGCCGCTTCCCATACTCGCCAAGCACAGTCAGAAATGTCAAGCACTCCTATTAAGCATATATGATTCTGGATAGTGGCGAGCACGATTGAGCATGGAGATAGGTATGAAATCGATTGATATCTATGCCTGACTCGTTAAATGTAACAATGTATGCCCAGGTTCGTAATTCAGGTACGGTCGTAACAATTCCACCTCAACTCCCGATGTGCATGCGTCCTCACAGTATCATGATACAGGCAGACAGCGGTGCCACTGATGACAGACAGTGAGGGTGCTCAAGAGCTGGAAGCTGAAGAGTCAGGGCGCTGGACGGCTCCAAACCTCTGATTTCCTTGATCGAAGATGGCGTAGATGCTCTTTCTAAAGGGGTAGCAAGACAATTAGCATCGGGACAGTGGCTAGGGACGTTCACGGTCGATCTTACAGCGTAGTGTCTCCATAAATATCGAAAGTCATGTTGCCACGGCTTTGAATTCCACCATAGGTCATGCCGTTTCCGGCATCGGCAAATCCAAGATCTTCCTTGTTGATGGTGTACTGGTGATCACCGATGGCGACAGTGACGACAGGAAGAGCAGACACAGCAGTGTTGGTGGGGAAGACGTAGCCCTGCTGAGTTGAATCATACTTGCCTCCAGAAATAGCAGCGTAGACAGCCTTGGCGAAGGCATCGTCGACCAAGCACAAAGTAGTGCCGGTATCCATGATAGCAGTGTTGTTGTGGCGTTGGATCTTCTTGCCATTGACATGAGCTGAAGTGGATGGGACTGTCCAGAAGCCTTGAGAGTTGTCGACAGGAGTGTAGTTAATAGTCTTGCCACCAGTGACTGAGGTGTCGATGTATCCGAAAGTGTAGAAGCTGTCATCGCTGCCCTTGTGGGAAGACAGGTAGGCAGTGAAGAGCTCAGAATCCTTGGGACTGTTCTATGCATCAGTAAAGAAGCTCTTTCCTTGGAAGTTCAATACGCACATGTCATCTTGACTGATCATGTTTTCGACTGGAGTTTCGACAGGGGTGGGCTGCACGGTGTTGATGGAGCCCCAGGCCAGACCCAAGAGACCATCACCGGTGCTCTGGACGAACTGATCAGAGATCTGGTTGGCAACCTCAACGGCCTGGTTTTGAATGGCAAGGCCTCCGACAGTGACGACGTCCGTGCCAACAGTGCCACTGGCTGACGACTGGTCTCCGTACGAGATCTGCCAGGTGCTGCCAGAAGCTTCCTTCCATGTGCTGCTCTTAGAGGGGTCGAAGATGGTGTGGCCAGCCTGTTTGCCCTGGGTTTGGATGCTCTGGCTGAGGTTGGTTGACCAGACCCTGAACCAGTCAGCATGTGTAAGATGGCCATATCGACGGGAAGATAAACTTACCAGAGGTCTGATGAGCCAGTGTCGAAGTCAAGAGTCAGGGTTTGAGCAGGAGTTCCGATGGAGACTTGACAGAGATACTCGGAGTCGTTCTGTTGGTCTTCAGCTGAGACCTGACCTTCATGTCCGCTGCTGAGGTCCTTCTTCATCAAGATGTGTTGCTTGACACGAGCATGGCCGCCGATGTGAGAAGCGAACTTGCTGGCCAGAATAGGCTTGCCGACTTGCTCGACGATGTTGCTGATGAAGTATGGTCCGTCGAGAGTCGGGACGAAGTTGTACTTTCTGAGAAGGTAGACGTAGGATTTGAGACCAGAACGTTGGTAGTTAGGGTTGTGGATAAGCTTGACGCGGGATAGGTTGTGCTTGATGTTGGATGCCATATTGATTCGTAGATGATGTGATATAAAGTGATAATAGAAAAAAGGTTGATGTTGGAATGATGGTGCAGGTTGGAGGTTGACAGACTTAAGTGTAAAGGGCTATGTTTGTTGTTACCAAGCAGATGACCTGGGAAGGCACTATCCTGTTTCCACGAAGCTCCACCTGCTGAAAGCTGCATGTTCACGCGATTGCCGATCTCAACAGGCAGCGACGATTGGAACACGATTGATATGCATGAGACAAGCTTTTGACCGCTGATTGCCCCTGCAGCCGCTCGTTCCCCAAGAAGCTTGTCATGTCTTGGTTTCGTTCAACAAGCCTAGTATGATGGATGCGACTCTCAAAACTTGCAAAGGTTATAATTGACAGACTCTCGTACATGCGATCTTGGTGCGAAGACTTTTCAGCCTCCATTGCGAGCTCGAACGAAAGAGGAAGGAGAAGTTGAAGACGTGGGGTGCCCACTCCGGCACGGTCCTTCCCTTCTGCCGGAATCCGACACCAGGCGTCGTCGTCACCTTGCATTTCTTGTAGATGAGCTTGATTCATGTGCTTGTTTAACAAGTGTTTGGAATAGCTATGTTCGCGTAGCTGCTGCGCATGGCTGCCTTCTCGTTGGTCGTTGGAGGAACACGTCATAAGCAGGCAGACGTTGTTTCATCAGCAGACGGCAGTAGCAGTAACGCACGTAATGTTTGCCAGGAAGCAAGTTTTGTATGTCCAACTTGAAGAACGATCATTGGACCTATCTCAGCCCTTATCTCGCACGCGTCACAAGTCCAAATCTCAGTGTAGTCATATCAGATGATGAAACGACGCCCAGTATATTTTGGGGCTCGTTGTTACAATGCAGTGTATGCATGATACTATGATAGCGACTGAATAGCTAATACTACACGTTCTTCTGAACGAAAATGATGATGTCTACCTTCCCGGACCTGTATGCGCAGATGCAAATCTGATAACGCCCCCCAAAAAGCCGAAACCTCAATCGGATGACGCCCCATGCAATGTCGAAAACCGTGCAATGCGAAACAACAATGTTGTACTCCTTTGGTTGGAAATGTGTTATGCCTCGGTCGTCATCAATGTTCATGTCGATATGTGCAAGAGTCTCCTTTCTGGCATTGGCCCTTCTTGAAGTACTTGCAAGGCACCGTAAAGCGCTTGTCAGTGAATGTGTTTCCCTTCTTTCCAGGCTTGCCGCGGCGACTGTGGTCGGAGTTGTTATCACCACCACCCACGCCGCCACCACCACCACCACCCCCACCTTCACGCCAGCGGCGGCGCTCTTCATTCTCGTAGGGAGGCTGCTGATTCTGCTGCTGTCCAGGATAGTTTCCCATGTTGGGCATGTTAAAGCCTGCGCCAGGATAGGGGAATTGGTTGAAGTTAGCTCCTTGTCCACCATTTTGAGCTGGGTTGAGCTGTGAGAACAGGGCTGCAAAAGCAGCTGGGTTTGGATCCATGATGGGAAGCTGCTGAGCAGGAGGGAACATGTTGGACACTTGTGCCTGAGGGTTCAAGTTGGCAAAGATGCCAGCAAGGTCCGCGGCCATGTTAGGTTGTGCGGGTTGTTGAACCGGTTGCTGGGCTTGAGCAGGTTGAGGCTGTTGTTGCTGGGGTGGTGCTTGTGGTATGGATGCCAGGATTCGCTGGATCTCGGCCATCTGATCCTGGTTTTGACTAGGGGCGGCAACAGGTGCTAGAGCCTGGACGGGCTGAGCAGGTTGAGATGGCGCTTGACCTTGCGGGTTAATCAGGGCCAGGATAGCGGAAATGTCGGGTGCAGCGCTCGGCTGCTGGGGTTGCACAGGTTGGACAGGTTGAGCTGGGCCCGCAAGCTTGGCAATCCTCGTCTGTGCAGCGTTAGTGACACTCATGTTTAAGGAGAAATTATGGTGACATACAGCAAGCGGTTCTTGTGTGCCCAAAGGTCCAAAGGCCTTTGTGATTGTTTCCTCCCCATTGTAAGGTTCTGCTGGCTCGCGTGGACAGGATGGTATGTCATTTGCATCCGTGTAGAACACCATTAAAGTGCTGGCCTCGTACTGCTCACGCTTGATACGCTCCGCAGACTCTGGCTCTAGCTCGCCTCCACCGTAAGGGCTGTAGTTTCTCTTTCGCTCCTCAACGTCCACCGAGCTGAAATCAGTCACTGTAAAGGTTAGCATTTTCCTCGGTTCTCACAGGCCTGCTGATGATATCGACTTACATGTTGGTGAAACGTATTCTCCGAGATTCTCCTCGCCCACGGCGTTTTCGTCGTCTTCGTCGATGTCCATCATGTCCTTGTGCTGCTTGAACATGCGTCCTTCACCACCTACGTCGCTCACGTCACGAATCATGCTTGCGTCATGGCCCAATTCCTCATCAACATCGTGATGGAAGATCCTGGTCTCGACGAGTTGACTATCAGGCTTGAACTTGACACGCAGCTTACGTCTTTCCTCTTTACGTTCACGCTTTGCCTTCTCCTCCAGTGTTTCCGGTGCCTGTTTCTCCTCTGCCTTGAGTGGGGTTGGTTCCTTCTCCTTGCTTTTGTTGAGGTTTGCCATGGTCTCTGCGAATGAGAAAGCAGGTTTGGCAGGGGCAGCAGGAGCAGCTTTCTTCTCGATCGATTTACTATTGGTTTTGAGTCAGCTTAGTTTTCAAGTTGATGATGTCGAGACTCACATTGCTGCAGCAACCACCGATGGGGTAGCAGTCTTAGTAACTGCCTTCTTCACACCTGCGCCAGTAGCGGCGGAGATGATTGATTTGGCGGCGATTGGCTTTGCTTTTACAGCGGCGCCGACAGGAGGCTTGACAGCGGTAGCAGGCTTTGTGTTGCTACCAACAGGGAGCACGCGCTTGAGAACCGAAGTCTTTGCAGCGCCATTAGATACGGCATTGCCTGCTCCGGGTGTCACAAGCACTCTTTTTGAGGCTTGATCAGAAGATGCACTGCCAGGAGCAGCGCGCTTCACGCCAGCGACGGGCTCGGGAGTGGGTCGGTTGCTGGGAGGCGATTTTACGCCCGACTGTTCGCTGCTTGGTTGTTTCATTGGCGCTCCGGTGACGTTGCGGTTAATACGCTCGCAAATTTCACGCGTTTCTGTGTTTCCTTTGTTGTTCAACATGGTGATACACTTTTGCAACTTTGTCGCGCTGTAGGTCTGTGCGGACAGATTGTCGCAGCGCACAAGTACCTAGAATCCGTTAATTGGCCGCACTGTAATGGGAAGAAAAGTGAACGTTGCCTACCTCCAAGATCAAGCGCGTTACAGGTCCGTTGACATCAGGTGCCTTTATACGATCAATCAAAAGTGACGCGAAGGTAGCCATGAGCTGAGCATGATGGCCGAGCCTGTGATTGTTGTTAGTGAAAGTCTCGTCACTGAACAGGTCAACAATAAACTCACTGTCCTAAAATATCTCTGTTTCCGTATTGAATTGCAGTTTGCAGTGAAACCTTCAACAACTCAAGCTGGTCGTTCACTCTGCTTCTCAGAAGAGGCACCTCGCTAACCTTTTTGCGATCGACTGCCTCGAGCAAAGCGGTGGAATCGGCTTTCAATCGATTTCTTATGGTTGTCACAACGTCATTGAACTCCACCATACCAGTTCTGATCCTGTCAGCGGCAACACCAGTATGACGACTCTCCCACAACGCTTTCATGGTATCATATCCGACACCAGCCCGAGGATCTTCTGGTCGCTGTGCTGGCAGAGGAGAGGGTTCAGGCTCTTCATCAGATTCAGAACCAGAATCTGATTCGGACGAGTCGGATTCACTGTTTGAGTGTTCCTGCTTCACGGACTTTGATGGCTGGCTGCTTCCTGCAGATGAGGTCTTTGGTACTCTTGGCCTCTCAAATTTTGCTAAGATGGTGTCAGTCATTGTGGTAGTCGTGTCACAAGATGTACAGACCTTTGAGCTTGGGATTGGTTTTGGCGAGCTGTTTCCTTGAATGCCTACGTGCTGGTGTCGGAACGGTGGCTGGGAAGGTTAAGTTAGCACACGTTCGTAATTCGATACTCAAGTTTAAGGACACAAACCTCTATTGATACCGACTTCATACTCGGTCTTGCCAACAGCGACATAAGGAGTGACTCGGGTAGAATTGGTTGCTTGATGAAGTCGATCGGCATCTTTCATCCAAAAGTTTCCTACGCGAGTACCGGCCGGAATCGCATCGTGAAGAGCAGCTTGATCTGCTGGCGGTGCTTGAGGAACAGATTTGTTGTAGCTAGTGGCCTCTGTAGTAGTGGCACGAGGATATGATTGAGGGTCCAAAGTCTGGCTTGTTCGGGCCACGTGGGCACGTTCATGCTCCAAAGCTTGCGGGGCAATAGTCCCATGCTGTATTGGTTGAGGGTGGCCATATGGAGAGTGACCAAGGTCGAATGCAGACGGTCCATTCGTTGTGCTGGACACTAGCGAAGGGTCGTAGGAGTGCGAGTACTGATGAGTGTTGCTATAGCCAGCAAAGGGCACAGTTTGGAGATTTGATGAGCTCTTTGTAAAGGCTTGGGGGTTGTAGTTGTCCAGTCCAGTATGCGATGATTGCCAATTCATGTAGGGATCTGATTGAGCATTTTGATTCGGAATATGAGAAGCAGTGTCAAACCAATTGGCGTAGTGGTCACTGTCTCCACCATTCGAGATGACGTTGCCAAACTCATCTCCTGCATTATAACCATTCTGGTATGGAGAAGGGTCATGACCATGCAGCGGCATTGGGTGGTGACCGTCCATGGTTGCTAGAACGGAACGACAAGAGTGTTCTCAACGATGACAATGTTCTCAACAAGATATCGAGCACTGGTCTTTAAGCGGTATGTGCGTAGCTGGACAACCAATCACAAACGACAATCTGCCTTATGGCTTGAGATTACGTGAGAGAGCGGCTCAAATCAAGTGGGAATGTCTTGTCCGGGCGAAGTGGGAGCTGTTGACCGTGTAGAAGCTTGTCTGACGAAGTGAACGTGTATGAATGTCGATTCTCCTCGCTGCCGACGCGTATGGCGCGTGTGCAGTACAGCTCTGGACAAAGAGCGCTGGTATGCTAGTATGTCCCGAGGCAGCCCTTGGATGGGGGTGCAAATCAACGTCGCTCCGCGCTGCAGCACAGGACGCGATCAGAGCTCGAAGTGGCAACAGAGGGCCGCAAAGACGAGTCCCTGCCGGCTGTGCAGAGAATGGAATTTATGGATGATAAGCACCACTGACCAGAGCCAGAACGCGCTTGTCTTTCACCGTAAGCAAGTAGGCTCCCGGGTGCAGTCACCGTCGCAAAAGAACCTTGCGCACTCGTAAGGAGAGCGAGCACTTAAGAGGCTCAGAGTCCCTCCGACTTGTCCGTCACTTATTAGACCACAAATGACAAGCTTTACAGACGGGCGTTCAAGCGCCTTGCATTAGTGATGGCAACGGGGCCAAAGGAAGGTCAATTACACAGAAGTATGGGCGATGAAATGGTGTTGTGAGGTGTTTGAAGAGAAGATGGCAGACGGGGAAGGGAAGCGCAATCTTGTCGGAAAGAAGCTTGGCGACCTGTAGGTCCGGCAGTCACCGACCGTGAAATGACGCTTCAGCTTCTGGATCCAAAGTTGGTGTGGGGATGCTATGAACGTGTTAATAACTTATTGAAGCTTCACCAAGTTACTGCCTATCCTAGTCGCACGTTCGCCGTTCCTCTTTATTGTCTTCCATCGACCAACTTCAGCATCCGATCCCTTTTGCTCGGCTTTGTATGCGGTAGAGTCCGTCAGTCCGGCTGAAAGATCTGGCCATTCGATCAACATGGCAACTCAACACAACTCCCTTCGCGACCGTCAAGTGGGTGAGTACAGCTCGTGTGCGCAACACGCCCTCAGATACTCACACTTTCAGCGTCTATCGAGAAGGTCCTAAACCTCAACCAGGCCTCCCCCGAAAGCGCCGATACACAGCACGATGCAACCCTCGCCAACGGCCTTGTCACCAAAGCCACCCCTATCCTCAATGCCGACGGCGAGCCTATCTGGAAGGTGCTTGTCTTTGACAGCCTGGGAAGAGATATGATCAGTAGCGTCCTTCGCGTCTCGGACCTGCGCTCATGGGGAGTCACAATACATCTGTACGTCGACACAGGCGGCCGTCTCGCGCTTTCCTTTCCAAGCCTATATGCATGCTGAGTCTTGCTACAGAGCTGCTGCTGACAGCGACACGTCAGACCTATTACCTCAAAACGTCACGCCATTCCCGACGTCCCTGCCCTCTACCTCGTCGAGCCTACTGCTGAGAACCTGAACATCATCGCATCCGACCTTGCAAACGGCCTTTACTCATCGGCATATGTCAACTTTCTCTCGTCCATATCAAGACCCGTGCTAGAGGACTTTGCCGCTCAGATTGCCTCGAGCGGAACGTCAGATAGCATCGAACAGGTCTACGACCAGTACTTGAACTTCGTTGTTAGCGAGCCCAACCTGTTCAGTCTGGGAATGGGCAAGGACGTCTACTACACCATGAACAGTGCTCAGACGAGCGATGAGGAGATTGACGCCAAGGTTGATCGCATCGTCAGTGGACTGTTCAGTGTAGCAGTGACCATGGGTGAGTTGGTCGAAAGAGCATTCACCAGAGTTATACTAACCTGTTTTAGGTTCGATCCCCATCATCAGATGTCCGAAAGGAGGTGCAGCGGAAATGATTGCAGCCAAACTGGATCGCAAGTTGCGTGACCATATCTTGAACGCAAAGGACAACCTTTTCTCCAGCGCCAACGCCCGTACCAGCACTGCAGCTGCCACTCCCGCTTCGCGGCCTATCTTGATTATTGTCGACAGAAACCTCGATCTTGTTCCCATGCTATCTCACTCTTGGACCTACCAATCGTTGGTACACGACGTGCTCAAAATGCACCTTAACCGAATCACAGTCGAGCTGCCCGGAGACGATTCAGATGTCACCAAACCTGCGACCAAGCGGGCATATGACCTCAACACAAATGACTTCTTCTGGACCAGAAACGCAGGAGTACCTTTCCCACAAGTCGCCGAGGATATTGATACGGAATTGACTCGCTACAAAGAGGATGCCAATGAGATCACCAAGAAGACTGGCGCTTCTTCGATTGAGGACCTGCAGAATGATACATCAACTTCGGCCCAGCATCTGAAAGCAGCCATCACATTGCTTCCCGAGCTGAGAGAGCGCAAGAACATTCTCGACATGCACATGAATATTGCTACAGCACTTTTGAAGGGCATCAAAGACAGACAACTGGACAACTTCTTCCAACTGGAGGAGAACATTAATAAGCAAACGAAAGCGCAGATGCTCGAGTTGCTTCAAGACTCTGACAAAGGCAAAGAACCTCTGGACAAACTCCGAATCTTCATCATCTGGTTTTTAAGCACAGAGCAGGAGGTTTCTCGCGCGGACATGGACAAGTTCGAAGAAGCTTTGCGTAATACTGGGGTCGACACCACACCTCTGACCTACGTGAGACGGTACGTATCAAACGGTTGCGGATTTCCAAGTTCCCTTGCTAATTCTTCACAGTGTACGAGAAATCACACGCATGACCATGATCTCGTCTGCACCCACTCAACCAGCCCAATCATCAGCGTCTAATGATCTGTTCCGTGGATTCAGCTCCCTTTCCAAGGGGCTGACGGACAAGTTCAAGGAGGCTGGAATTGGCTCAAACTTTGAGAATCTGATCTCGGGCGTCAAGAACTTCCTGCCAGCTAACAAGGACCTGACCCTGACCAAGATTACCGAATCATTGATGGACCCTTCCAACGCTAGTACCAGCGCTCTTCAGAAGACGGAAGGATATCTGTACTTCGATCCACGCAGTGCAAATGCTAGAGGCACAATGCCGCCATCAGCAGCACAAGCTAGAAATCCAGGCAACAACAGTGTGACACGAGGCATTGAAGCCAGCTTCGGTCAACGAAGACAGGGTTACAGTGAAGCCATCGTCTTCACAGTCGGTGGTGGCAGCATGGATGAATATGGCAATTTGCAAGACTGGGCGAACAGGACGAGTGGGCAAGGAGCAGCGGGATCGGTAAGCAAGAAGCGTATCGTGTACGGCAGCACGGAGCTTGTAAATGCGGAGGACTTTGTACTTGGAGAACTGACCAAGTTGGGCAACGAAAGCGCATAGACAGGCAGCTTTGTTGGTTTCAGTATCAGGATGTACAAGAATAAGAAGTATAATTCAAGTTATGGCAGAGGCTCCTCCAGTTGATATCGATGTGATTACTCAGTATTACTTGTTTGGGTGACAGCTTGGCCGCGGGCCGATGGTTCTGGGGAAGGAGCTTTGCCCCAGGAAATGACATCTTGACATTCAACTCAAGCGATTGTGATACAATAGGTGTCCGCCTACCTTACGAGCCTCATTTCTTGAACTCGGAACTCGACACGTTGGCCACTTGGGTGTTCTCGGTATAGACGGCTGTCTCTCGTTTCAAACACACGTCATCACCTCACCTTGGATCGGGACAAACGACCACTTCAGGCTACGCGTTGTACGCATACACACGCCTTGACGCCGCCACTTATTGAAGACCTTTCGACCGTTCGTAAATCGGATCCAATGGCACCACGTTCGTCACTCAAGACGCTCGTGGATCGACGTAGGAGGGCTGATGGCGACGAGGATGAGGAATCAGTCACAGGTGTCGATGACTCTCAAAGCGACGGCTCCGTTGCCAGCGATTTGGATAACACAGTCGACATATTAGACGCAGATGCCGATGCAAGTGAATCCAGCGACTTCGAGGACGCCATAGCCTTGCCCATCGACCAGACAGTACCTCCATCTGTTGGGCCAGAGAAGACTGGCCGTACGCGTTCAAAGAAGTCGTCCAAAGGCACAAAACAAGACAAGAAGCCCTCAAACACAAACACTAGCGAGTCCGTTGCGCAAGGATCGGTCGCAGGAGAGTCGAATGGTACCGATGTGTCAACTGCAGCAGCCGGCGCACCCATCGTATCATCCGATGGTGGTCCAGCAAGAAGAAGAGAAAGCGTAGCAGACCGAAGGAGGCGCGAGCACGACGATTACAAGAAGAAGCGAGACACAGATCCAACTTTCATTCCCAATCGGGGGAACTTCTTCATGCACGACGCTCGCACTACCGATCAACGAGGCTTCAGTTCCTATGGACGTGGTAGAGGGGGGAGGGGTAGGGGCGTTCCCCAAGCTCCTAGCAGGTCCGTCGAAGTCGCTCCAGCAGACTTGCGAAGAAGCGCTAACATTGCTCATAGTCATGTTCCGCCGCCAGTCGAGCGCACAGCCGATGCACCCTGGACGCACGACCTACACGAAACCATCAACGAACGTGGTGGCCCACCTGCTCGCCAGCGACCATCGCAATTCCCTGCCATCAACCCCGAGCCTGTCTCTCGAGGCACTTCCGCGGCTCAGCCAAAACCACTGAACTTTTCGAAGACCACGCAGATTGGCAGTGTGCAGATTCGTGTCTCACTGCCCGGCATGGCCGCTGCTGTTCCTTTTGCTGCTGTTCCCGTAAAGTCACACACCCGATTGCCCGATCACAGGCCCCCTCTCCGCCGCGACAAGCCTGTCAGGATCTCTATGCCTGACCATCCCGTCCGCTATGTTTTCCCGGCTGCAGAGCGATCCTTTATCTTCATTCCTAGAGCATTGAGGCCCAACCAACAAGGCTTTGGCAAGGCAAGAGGTAGTTTTGGCGCTTATGGGGCTCCATCGAGCAGACGCCAGAGCCTGTTCGGCGGTAGTGTATACTCACAAGCCATGTCCATGAGTCGTAGATCGTCTCTAGCCCGTGATGTGCCTAGAGATTCGGCTTTTTCTCCTACTGGCTCATACACTGCTCGTGGCCATCCTGGATCTGGCCGCCCGGTCGTTCGTTTGCCCCAAGCTGGGTCACATCGCTCTTCGAACCCATCGCCTGCCGGCTCCGCCTACGGCCGTTCTTACCCTCATTCCTACCCTCGGCCTCAGACGCCGGCCGTCGAACATTGGGCCGAGCCGGACACTGTGCATCAGCCTCGCCCACAAAAGACCATATCGATGACCGGTATAGAATCGCCCGCAGGGCTTGCTCTTCACGCGCCGCAGCAGCAAGAGCAACAGCCATTCCACAATCAGCTGCCGCAGCACATTGCAGAAGGCAGCATTAGTACTCAGTCGGCATCTTCGGATATGGCGCCGCATCCACTTGGCCCAGCAGGATATATGTACCCCAGCGGCACACCACTCTCCAACATTCCAGAGAGAGCGATTCATGCACAACCGTTCCAACCACCTGCATCTAATTTCTACTCACCATATGGTCCCTCTGGCTATTACTACCCACCACAGCCAACACAATACGGTGCGATGCCATCATATGCTCCACCCACAGCACAACCAAGTTACGCGCCTCCTGAAGCACCCATGGCCAGCGATCCGCAAGGTACTATGGCGCATGAAAGCAACGGCATGGTCTACTACACACAGCTACCACAGTATGCCTCCCAGGAAGGCTATTTGCAGCCGTATGCTGTTCCAGGCATGGGTGGCATGATGACACCAAGCCCTGAAGGTGCCTACTATTATGCAAACGCTGGTCAGATGTACTACCAGTAAGCATGATGGACTTCCTGTTCCTCCTGGGAATGGAAACATTCTCATGGCATAGGCGATTCTAGTTCTTTGGCTGTAGAACACATTATGCATTGCGATGCCAAAATCTGCAAGACCAGGCTAGATGAAACCATATGCCCTACGTCGACTTCACCAAAGAAGTGGCGATTTACATACATTTCTTCCACACAAACATGAGTCGGCATTGACGAAACGATTCGATGATTTAATACCCTCTTTTTCCTTTTCTTTCATTGTGTTTTGTTTACTACAGTTGCATGGGTGTCGCAGCAACGACAGAGCGGTGGCAGGAAATTGGTACATAGGCCTTGAAGTAGCACTACGACAGACAGACAGAATTCAGCCATGACTACGAGCAGAGTTGAAATAACGCGTTAATTGTTTGCATATTGAAACGTCAGAAAGCGACAGGTACATGGAAACGCAAGGCGGTTGGAGAGGCTTCTGGAGCTAGGCAGAAGTCAACGTGATGGGCGCGGGGAAAGTCCGATGTTAGCTCCGTCTCTTGTACCAACCAACCCACTGTAACTCTCACACCTCCGCATCTACACGACACCTCGTCGTTGACTTCTGTTTCCCTTTCACTCGAACCATCTCATCTTGTCCATCACAGGTGGCCTTCATCCTGCTCATCCTCCTTCTACAGTTCCACGTCTTATCGCTCTCACCTTACACGCATCCTCGAGACCTCGCCTCCACCCGAGGCTGTTGTACGTCACCAGGCTGCCATTCACACCCACGCGTCGTTCGACATGCCTTCATCCACAGGCCCAGTGAATGAGGACACTCTCATCACCATCAAGGTCTCGTTCGACGACTCTACCAAGAGACTCAAGTTGCCTCTCAAGGACCTTGGTGCAAACACGCTTCCTGTCAAGGTATGAATCAGCTTATCGTCACATGAACCCGTGCATCTCGGCTGACATTTACACAGCTCCGTCAAGTTCTCTGCATCGCCTCCGACCAAGCTGTCGTCTTCGAGCGCTATTCCGACTCGGCCGGCGGCTATGTCGTCCTCGACGACTCCAACCCTGCCGTCTTTAAGACTCTCATCCGTGCTGCCAAGGCCAAGCTGAAGCTCAAGCTGAGAGCATCTGCTCCCTCGGAAGAGACCAAGATTGATGCCCCATCTGAGGAGTCATCTGTCGTTCCCGATGCCCCTATTGCGCCCTCGAGAAGCGCCACTACCCTCGATCAGCACTCCATCGGACCCGGCATCTTCGAGTTCCGTGATGCACTTAGCTCCATGAAGACCGACGTCGAGGCCCCAGTCCCTCGTCCATTTGGTAAGTTTGATGACATGTCCATGAGGTCTACACGTACTGACATGTTAGACTTCACCGCAAACACAACTGTCCAGGGTGTCAAGCATGTCCTGCCTCTGCGTGTGGCCCAATCCATTGAGGAGGTCTCCAGAGGCCCATGGTCGGTCTTCTGCAACTCTTGCGATAGAGTTATGAGCAACGTGCATTACCATTGCGGCGTCTGTGATGGTGGTGACTTTGACCTTTGCGAGACTTGCATCACCAACGGTGCCGCCTGTCTTGGTGATGGTCACTGGTTGGTCAAGCGCTCCATTCAAGATGGCAAGGTCATCGGCAGTACCACGGAACGCTTTGCTCCCAAGCCCAAGCACTCCGCTTCGTCTGCACCTCTGCCCAAGTTCGAGGTTGTCAAGGAGATTCCTGGAGCTTTCACTGATGATGTCAAGACCTTGTCAGAGTCGATGCGCACTTGCAACGCCTGTGTCGTTACGCTCCCCGACCGCGACTTTGTCACATGCATCCAATGCGATGATTATGACCTCTGCTTGAACTGCCACACACTGAATGCCCACGGTCACCACCCCGGCCATCACTTCAAGCCTGCTGTCGACGGTGTAGATCTTTCGCTTGCTCAGGAGGCTCTTCTCCCTGCCGGCCGCAACTTCAGACACACTGCTATCTGCGACGGCTGCGACAAGATGATCCATGGTGTGCGACACAAGTGTTTCGACTGTCCTGACTTTGACTACTGCGGCGAATGCCACCAGAATGCTCGTCACACTCACCCCCGCCACCGCTTCGCTGCCATCTACGAGCACTTCAAGGGCCGTCCTGCATCGTCCGTCTCTCACCATGGCATCTACTGCGATGGTCCGCTTTGCAAGGGCAAGCCGCACCAATCTTACATTCAAGGTGTGCGATACAAGTGTGTCGTCTGCCATGACACAGACTTCTGCCAGAACTGTGAAGCTTTGCCTACCACCCATCACAACAAGACTCATCCTCTGGTCAAGTTCAAGACCCCTGTCAACCACCTGACAATCTCAACCGAGAGTGAGACCAAGCATGGAGTTCGTAAGCTCGGCGATCGTGAATTTGCTCGCAATGCTCACTCTCCTGTCATTCCCAACCGCAGACAGTCAGCCAACGTCACCGCTCCTGTCAAGACTGTTGCCGACATCAAGCCGTCGCCTCAAGCTGAAGAGAAGAACGTTGAGGAGAAGAAGGAGGAAGTCCCAGCGCTAGTTCTACAGCCTGCTGCTGTTGCTACTCCCGTGCCTAACGCACCTTCCGCCGTTCTCCAGGCCCACTTCGTCGCCGATCGCATCCCTGACGGTACTGTCATTGCTCCCAATACCCGCTTTGTTCAGTCCTGGACTATTCGCAACCCTGGACCTGATGCTTGGCCCGCTGGATGCAGTGTCCGCTTTGTTGGTGGCGACAACATGCTCAACGTTGACAACACTCAGGTCGCAGCCGTCTCTGATATTGCTGATGCTACTGAGAGCAACGTTGTCGGTCGTGAAGTCTTGCCTGGTGAGGCTTTCCCTTTCGCTGTGACAATGAAGGCCCCTGCTCGCGAGGGTAAGTGCATCAGCTACTGGCGCCTCAAGTCTGCCGACGGTACGCCATTTGGTCATCGTCTTTGGTGTGACATCGATGTCAAGAACGCTCCAGTCATTTTCACCGGGGCTGCTCCAGTGCCCCACTCCCCAGTCACTGTTCAATCCACATCCCAGGCACAGAGCTACTATGCTCTTTACAAGGAGCGCATGAACGCATTGAAGACACACCTTGACCAGACCAACACTCAGAGCTCAACGGCACCTACGATGCCTGCTGCTGCTGCTGTTGCAGCAGCAGTTGCACCCACCGAGGTCTCAGAGGAATCACAGAAGCCTGCCAACGCCGTCATGGTCACCCAAACATTCGAGGTTACCAAGACTCCTGCTGAAGCAGATATTGAAGTTGCCGAGTCAGAACATGAGGAGGGTGAGCTGAAGGGTAGCCAAATGGTCTTCCCCACCCTATACAAGGAGAGTCCATCGAGCTCAACCTACGAATCCTTCAGTGGTTCAGGCTTGAGCAAGAAGGCACATGAGGAGACAGAGCAGGCATCCCAGACTTCTGACATTGCCGACAGTGTTGTCAGTGATGACGAGGGCTTCGAAGACATCACCGACGACCTCGAAGTTCTTAGCGCCAACGAGGAGGAGACCTCGGATGACGGCTTCCTCACCGATGACGACTACGACATTCTCGATGCCAGCGACCAAGAGACCGTTGCATCAATGAAGTAAAAGGTGCAGTGTCTAGATTGAGCAGAGAGTTACTCACACGAACAACTCCTCAACCACTTTTTTTCTTTTGTTCTCGGTTCCTCGCCACGATTGCTGGTACTTCCAAGGCGAGGTGGGATTTGATGGTCACTCTTTAAGGGCAAGGATTTCTCGTCTTCTTGAAACGATGGAAAGGGCGCAGAGGCAAATCACGGACTTTCCTTCATACGTTACCTAGTGCAGGTAGTTTCTTTCCCCTAATTACTTTTTCTATGATGATTGCCGTCCTCAATGACTTGCTGTGTGATATGTATGTGAAGTTGTTTCGACAGCTTGTGTTCAATTCATTTCCCTGTTTTCTTGTTACTTATTTCTCCAATCTTTCCGGTGTAACCCTGTCCCTATGCTATACATTCAATGTCCATACCACCGTCGATGAAAACAAGTCTCCCACCGCGAAATCGCATACCTGGTACCTATCTCACTGTCTTTCTCACATGTGCGTCTATTCAAATGCTGTACTCTCTAACCTTGATATTTCAAGTAACGCGATGATAATCAATGCTGGTTGCCACAGAAGTCTGGGATTTGTCTCGACAACACTGTGTCTTGGTGAAAACTTCATAAAATCGAAGAATTGGTATCTGATGACATTCATGACTATATTAATGATGGAGCAGAATACGGTTGAGTAGTATAGTGGTTGCGTGGAAGGTATATCGCTGCTGTATGACTAGAGACAGGGTGATATCTCATACAAGTTTGTCTTTGGTCGTGAAAAGCATAAAAAGCGGAATGAAGAGTCAGGGATAGAGAAGGCATGATGCGTAGTAATGCAGCATGAAATAACTGGCTGGTATGAGAGAGCATGTGTGAAGTACAAATCGGTAGAAAAGACGGAGAAGGGATGAACATAGGTATAGATGGAGGAAAGAGAAACTTGGAATATGACTTGAGTCGATTGATATGCATTGTTTTCTTCATGACTTCGTTCTTCAGATCTATAGACAAGAAAAGTCGTGCAGGGATGGATGGATGATTAGACTAAATCCGATGCCGTACTGCTTTTCGGCACTTTGTAGATATTGTTGAGTTCTCTCAAATGTCAATGTCAATGCCCAAGTCCATGTCGGCAATGATATCTTCATCTCTTGCCTTCTTCTTGAAGCCGCCCAACGTCGTCTTCTTCATCTGGTCGGGGAGCGGTGTAACGTTGCCAGCGCTGGCTGTTCCGTTTGCGGGTGTGCCAGTCCTGCTGATGTCGCTGGCGTCGCCGAAGAGATCGTCAGGTACTGAGAGTAGCTTTGCCTTTGCGGCTTCGGCTTCACGACGTGCCTTTGCTGCTGCCTCTTCTCTAGCCTTCTGAATAACTCTTTTCTCAGCCAATTGTGCCTTGCGCACATCTTCACTGTTGGCTTTGCGATTGGCGCGGTTGAGTGCCGCGAGACGTTCTTGTTGTGCGACTTTGCCATTCTGCTTTGCTGCATTGGCTGCTGCTTGGGCTTTCGAGGAGCCGCCGGAGCTCATGGATGCGAGTTCGGCATCACATCTAGCGACTGTAGTGTCGTCGCCACGAGATGCTGCTTCCTCGCGACGCTTCTTGATCTTTTCGCGGCCGTAGTCCGCGAATTTGGCTTGTAGGGCATTTGTGCGGTTGATCTTTCTTTGGATGTCTTCATCGGTCCATTGGTATTCGAGGAGGGAGTGGATATCGTCGAGCTTGGCGACCAGCACTTTCTTAGAAGACAGGCGCAAGTTGTCAGAGGACAGGGCGGTCTTGTAACGTTCGAATTCGATCTCGGTAAAGCTTCCGTCGGAGCATGCGACGAAGGGCCATTCTTTCTCGGCCTTGCCGTGGGCGACAACTGCGTACTGGTCGGTAACGAAAGGCTTGCCATTCAAGCCTTCCATCTGGTAAGGTTTGCCGGTAGCGAAACCTGGGACTGTTAGCAGCGTTCGATCAGAAGCAGATTTGACGGAACGTACTCTTGATCTGAGCCATGCGATACTGCGGTGCTCCAGTCTCGCGATTAACGCCAATGCTGACACGAGTGTAGCAGCCCTTGAGGCTGGTTTCAAAAGTCGGGTAGAAACAGACTTTGGCAAAGTTGGTACGTCCAATGCGAGCACGCTCGTAGTCGCGCAGTGTCGCAGGAGCTTCCTCGCGAGAAGCTGCAGCTCGAGGCTTCTCGTCCCACTCAACCTCACTGTCTCCATCGGCATCTCTGTCCGAATCCCCGTCGTCCCTTGAAGGAGAGCGGTCTCTTCTGCGGTCATCCTCGCGGTTTCGTTGCTGGCCCTTCATCTCTCTTTCTCTCTTGTATGCTTCCAGAGGCCCGCTCGCCTTGACCTTTGGTCTGCTGCTCTTTCGCTGGTCCTCATCGTCCAAGTCGGCGGCAGCGGCCTTGCGCTTTCTCTTATCAGCACCGGCTTGCTCTCGCTTGCGTTGCTGGAGGATCTTCTTGAGTTGTAGATCCTGGACCCTTCTCTCGACTTCTGCAGCACGTTCTGCGAGAATTTCCTCTCGTCGGATCTCGGTCATACCCATGACTTCAGCGCGATCGGCGTCTGAGCGGAACTTGCCCTCGATGGGGTACAGGGGAGCGTCTTGGTCGAAGTCGGCGCCATCTTCCGAGTCGGATTCGTCCATGGCAGCGGAGCCTAGTGACCGAGGAGATGAAGCGGGAGAGCTGAAATGGCAATCAGTACGTGAAGCCGTACAGTATGGCAAAGCAGGCAGATTGAAGAGAAGTCGGGCAGGATGAAGGAGAAGTGTTGGTCGACTTACGCTTCACCTTCTTCTTCAGAGTCATCCTTTCTTCGTCTTCGTGTTGCAGCAGCAGATGAACGGCCCTTTGGCTTTTGCGCGACACCGCGACGGGGTGGAGAGCGGTCGGGCTCTGAGGACTGAGCGGCATGCTCGAAGGGAGATGAGCGCTGTGCGGCTCTGTTGTCTGTTCTTTCGTCGTCGGAGCTATCGTCGCCGGCAAGAGCGAGGAGCTCGGCATCAAGCTCGTTGTCCGACATGGTTGGTGATGTGTGTGTTTGGTGGTAGGTATTTCAGGGGACAGAGCTAAAGCGAGTTTCGAGGTTCGAGGACCAAAAGTTTGACGTGGGAGATGGAAGGAGAAGTCGCAAAATTTGCAGCAGTGATCTCGGAAGATGTGCAATTAGCGTGGCTGGGGACAATAGATAGTGCGACAATAAGAGCAGTTAATGAGTGAGAGATGGAAAGTGAAGGGACACTTCCTCCACTGACTTACGCCAAGCTCGACCCAAAGAGCCTCGAATCGATGACATAGATAATTATTGCTTCACTTCCATTCTTTGCCCATTTTCTACCAATTCAACCCTGCATTTCCGCCTCTACTCGTACCTACAGACTAGGAACGAAGAAAACTGCAGCACATCTTCTAGAAATAATTGCAATCATAATGTCGCTCCGTCAGCTGAGCCGGTGCAGCAGAGGCATGGCCATGTCGCCTCGTTCACTGCATATCGGGTCTTTGCAGCATGCTGCACCTATCACCACCTCGTCAGCCCCGCCGAGTACCGAACCAAAGCCCAAGACGATTGAGTCTGGAACTTCAGGGAAGAGGAAGCGTCCCTTGACCGCTGAACAAGAACGCTTCCTTGACAGTGCTGTACGCCTCAATTACTTAGATTTCCTGTCTATCAATTAATCTGACTGTCCTTAGCTCCGTGTGAACCAGACTGGCGAGCTTGCTGCTGTTCTCATCTACCAGGCTCAAACACCGCCGACCGTCAGGGCTCACCCTCATCTTCGCCCATTAATGAAGCACATGTACGATCAAGAGGCCGGCCACTTCAAATACTTCAACAAGATCATAGCCAAGCACCGCATTCGTCCGACTGCCATGACTCCAGTCTGGGGTGTCGCTGCGACTGCATTAGGTTGGACAACCGCCATACTGGGTCAGGAGGCTGCCATGGCATGTACAGAGGCCGTCGAGACTGAGATTGGAGAACACTACAACGCCCAAGTGCGAGAGTTGTTGGCGTGGATGAAGGACATGGAAGACCGGGGAGAGGAGCCTGGCGAAGAGATGACAGATTTGCTCAGCAACCTCCGAAGAATTAGAGACGAGGAGCTCGAGCATCTTGATCACGCTGTAGAGCATGATGCAAAGGAGGCTCGTCCCTATGAGCTTCTGACGAACGTCATCCGGGGTGGCTGTCGAGCTGCTATCTATGTCAGTGAGAAGATCTGATGCTGGAATCATAAAGGGGAAGCTCAACTTGTGAGTTCTTCCTCAATCACACGATCAACTAAACACCCATCATAATGCAAGAATCTGTCGCGAAGCTCATCGTGTCCAGTGAGTTCTTCCTCAATCACACGATCAACTAAACACCCATCATAATGCAAGAATCTGTCGCGAAGCTCATCGTGTCCATCGAGAGTCACGTTCACTTGCGCTCTATTCACGCTCCTGATGGTAGGTAGTGATGGAGAAACGACGACTGTGCTGTTCGACGACTGTGCTGTTCGACGACTGTGCTGTTCGACGACTGTGCTGTTCGATGGCGATCAGACTTTTTGGCAAGTGAACGAAAATTCAAGAACCAGGAAGAGTGACATTGTTGTCGAATCGATGCTATTGTAAAAGTCTGTCGTGCTCGTCGACTAGGTTGGTGCCGTCTCACGTACATTTTCACTGTCTCTGCATCAATCTTTCTTTCTCGTCTCTGTACAGACATAACTTTACAGTCCGCTCAACCTCGTTTCAATCTCGACTCGCTCTCACACATTCTTCCTTTCACGGTTCAGGTTTCTTCAATCCTCGCCCTTCAACACCTACCACAATCCCACCTTTCAACATCATGGCCTCTCCCGCTCCTCGTCTCTCTTCGCACGCCCTTACAGACGACTTGCTCGGACTCGGCTTTGATGAGAAGCTCGTCCGCAGATTTGCAGAGGCCCCTTATCACGTCGGACATGCCAAAGATCTTCTCAAGTCCTACGTACCAGCTTCCCACAAGGCCAGAAGAGGTGGATACACCGATCTTTTACTCCACAAAGGTTCACGCAATCGACGTAAGTTAACTCGCGAAACACAACATACATTACGTGACACCTGCTGATTCACAGCAGACTGGGTAGTTTACGACCCTAGCAAGCATGATCCACTCCTCGACTGTGATAACCTCAAGCTCACCGTCAAGTTCGCCATCTATCAACCCGGCAACCCACGGTTCCTCGAATACAACACACACACAAGGTCTCTCCGCATCCGCTCGTCGAGAATTCTTGTCGGCCAGCAGATCAAATACACAGACAACGGCCCCATTCTTGCACTCTTAGATGGAAGCGACTCTGACTCCGAAGCAACCATCGAGATCAAACAGGAATCGGAGGAGGAAATCACAAAGCCTGTTTGGGCCCAGGACTACCCTTCCAGCGACTCTGAGCTCAGTCAATTCGACTCGGAATGAAGACGGGCGGACTCTGGAAGACTGGACCACATTAAATGAGCAGGCGTGGAAGTCGAGCACAGGCGTCACTTCATCGCTCCTTCCTCCTGGGAACCATGCTCCTTCTCACTTCCCACTTTTCAGCATGACGGCTCCATCCTCTTTTGCATAATCGAAACTTCCTCTCTGTGAGGCTTTTGCTTCCTCTTTCGCATGGTTGCCCCTGCCTTTTTCGCATGCTCATTTCTTCCGATACCATAGACGGATATTCAGACACAGGATTCGCGGGAAGGGCAGGTATAGAAGTTGCATAGGTCCAGGCTAATTCAAGTGTCATTCCGTCGCTTTTTCTTCTTAAACACTACTGCCCCTCGCCATGCCTACTCTTCAAAATGGTCGTTCTTTCCTATTCTGCATGGCCGCTCCTTCCTTTTGCATGTGTATATCCTAATACCTCAATAGGGAATTGCATTTTGTAACTTATCTTTCTATCCTCTTTCTGCTCCGATCCCCGTAACTGTGGTGAGGATGTGAAGTCGCTGCTAACATGGTCCTCATTCATCCATATGGTACGGAGTATATCCAAGAATGATACATCCATAGGAGCATCCTCCGGGCTTCCTCTGACACCGGAAACCTGGTTCATGTACTGTGCTGTACGCCCGTTCGATCTGCCGATCGATAGCTCTCCGGATATGATATTGGACAAAGTATATCCTGATACAGAACGTCCGCATACCACACCTCGCGGCTCACCTTTGTTCCCCTCACGCTTCACGTCCAGTGATCCGGACTCTTCTCGTTGTGATACTCGATCTCCTTGGTCTGAGTCGCCATAGGCTTGGGTGTTCCGCTTGCTTCTGAGCTTGAGATGGAGGTGTTGGTGCGGACTTAGTCTCCGGTCCGCGGGACACGGCTGGATGATTATCAAGCAGAACCACCCGTTCGATAACACAACCTCCACCTGTCAATCACGTGCAGCCTCTTGCCAAATCTCTAAAATCTGACGTTCACCTCCTCTGACGTCTCTCGCGACGTCACCAAAGCACCCCAAGACCAGAAGCACACCGGAGCACCGTGCGGTACAGGAACATAACGCGCCTATTCGAATACACGCCGCAGCGATCATTGAACAGATACAGCCTTGCAACTGTGGTATTTTTTACACGCGCGCAATTGAGCAGACTTGAGACTCTCGCGTTCGAGGAGACATCTGGGTTTTTCGTCGCGAACAAGAGCAATTGCGTTACCAAAGAATTCGACGCATCTCCAAGCAGAGCCTCAGTATACTAGAGTCGCAAAGAAGCACTCGACAACTGAGTCGAAGACAAACACGCCTTGTCGTCGATTGTGAATCAACTCACTTCACTGCCAGTAAGTCTTTCGCCACTGAATGCGACGAGGAGCGGAGGGCGACGCGATGGCGCGAGTGGAGACCGAAAACCCACTGACAGCCGGAGCCGCACTTCGCGTTTTGTCGCCGAACGTATATATATCCTGGGATGCCGAAACTGACAAGACCGCTCGACAGGAATATCGACTTTCCGAAATTTGCCTCTTGACTGAAGTCGAAGTTTTTGGCTTGTCAGTTCGTGAGATTTGAAAGCCGGGAGAAGGAAAATCGCCCAAGACCGGTCGCACCTGCCTGCAGCCAGAAATACGTCATCCGTGTCTGCTACTTCCATCTCTAACTTCTCGTCACATCATTCATCATGTCTTCCCCAAGTGGCACGAAGACCAAAGACGTGTTGAAACAAGAAGGTAAGTAGGTCTCTTTATCTTTGTTATGCTGCGAGGTGTTGTCATGAGTTACCATGCACGTTGTCGTCGACAAGTCCGCCACGCATCATCGTCATTTCCATATGACGCGTTTTCCATCGATGTCATCTAATGCGATATCAATCACAGATACCTCAAGCCAAGACAAGGCTCCATCTCCTTCGCGTCAAGGTATGTTGTCGCTGATAGAATGGTGATTTGCGTCAGCGACTAATATCTTGCTAGACACTCAGCAGAACATACCTGCCATTGACATCAAACCCTCTGGTGACAACGCAAAAGAGAACACGTCCTCGACCAATGCGCCGCTTGCACCTCCACCTGTTCCGAATAAGGCCAACGGAGACAACGATTATTTCAGCGGAGCACATAGCGCTGCCCACCTAACCAAGGAACCCAATCCCTTCGAAAGTGCCTTTGGAGGGTCGACCGATACCCCCGGCAAGCCTCAACTTCCAGGTGTTAACAGTTTGACATCGCCAGCCCCTCTGCTCCCTGGAACTACCCCAGCCTGGCCTGGCTCTCTTCGTTCAGGTCCTCTTAGCCCGGCAATGCTGACCGGCCCTGCAGGGTCGTCCAACGACTACTTCAGCAACGACCACCACTTTGGTGGCAGTTTCCCTACTCCCAACGAGTCCTCTCTCAGGACTGGTCTGACTCCTGGCGGTGGAGGGTCTATGTTCCCTCAGCCTAGTCCCAACTCTCAAGCAATCTTCAACGCTATCCAAAGCGGTGGCGCCACTCCTGGCACCCTCGACTTCCACAGAACCGCTATGCAAGCCCGCGCAAGCCAGGGCGGAGTCAACGGACAATTTGCCATGCCTCAACCACCTACATCTGCTGCCGCTGATCCGAACATTCAGCCCAATCTCGATAGCAAGGGCTTCGGTCAGCAGCAACAGAACGATACATTTGAGCAACACGATGCCAACGACGCAGCTAACGGCCTGTTTATGCTCGCGCAAGCTAGAGGCGGCAACCGTAACCAGCCTCAGCAATACCCACCACCCCAGTCGCAGCCCCAAATGAACTACATGGGCAACCCTCCACACCTTCCTGGCGGCCTCGGCCAACAAGGCCACGTTGGTCCCGCCAACATGGCCGCCCGTGCCAACAAGAACTCCATCGGTAGTAACTTGTCGGGGTCAACACAGAATGAGCACGGCAACTTCTCCGATAGCGACGGTGAAGACGTCAAGCCCAGCAGAGGCAAGGGAAAGAAGAACGGCAACAACAAGAACTCGAACAATGGAAGACGCAAGGCCGAGGACCAGCCCAAGGGCTCCAACAAGCGCCAGAAGACCAGCATGCCTTCAATGGATGAGGATGAGTCCGACATGGACGATATGGATATGGAGAGAGGACCGGACAACAAGAAGATGACCGATGAAGAAAAGCGTAAGAATTTCCTCGAGAGAAACAGGTATGTATTCAATATCCCCTGACACAAAAGGAATGTATACTAACCAGCGTATAGAATTGCTGCGCTCAAGTGTCGTCAACGCAAGAAGCAATGGCTGGCCAACCTTCAACAGAAGGTTGAGATCTTCTCGACAGAGAACGACGCACTTGCCGCTACTGTCACTCAACTTCGTGAGGAGATAGTAGGTCTCAAGACTCTTCTCCTCGCCCACAAAGAATGCCCTGTCTCACAGGCACAGGGCATTAGCGGCATGGCAATGCAGAACATTGCTGGCGACCCCCACCAGTTCGCCAACCCCTACGGCATGCAAATGTCTCACATGCAGCAAGGCGTGCCGTCGCAAGCCAATATGCAGAGAAGGTAAAACTCTCTTTTTTCTTAGACGGCCGCAAATCAGTGTTATAGGGGCGTTTAAAAGGCATGACTGCAAGGCAAGACACAGCGCCGGCAGCATGTATTTGCTCAGGCAGAAAGTGGGCTCAAGGCGCAAGGCTCTTCTTGGGAGTGCTGGCGCACTCACATTCCCTTTTACAAGCTAGCTAATAGCTCCTTCTTCAACTTGTACATCTTTCATTGGAGGAGCGATCTTGCTGCACAAACGGATTGGCACACTGCGGGTAGGCAGGAGTAGTATGGGTAGGGCTTTGCTTTTAGTCTTTTAATCACTGGTTTTTATCATACACGAATCGTACTGTATTACCGCAAGACTCGTTCAAACAACTATGTGATCTCTCCCCTTGAAAGCGATTGTAATTGTATATCTGGCCAAAGGCACAATATCTTTGAAACCAGAGTCATGTACAGCGAGAGGCTTCAAATCGAAGACTCTCCACGGGAAACCAGCCAATCTGAAAACCATGCTGTCTTGGGTCAGGAACAGCATATCGGTATAGACTCGAATTGAAGCTTTGGGCTTGGCGGACAAACAACACGTCCTTCTCCGATCGCGCGTATCTGGAGCATAGCGCAAATTCCAAGAAACAGTTTCTTGCATCCATGAGCGATGGAAAATCGGGCGCAGCGCGTGGACAACGCGTTGCAACAGCTACTCTTCCGATTGATACCTTGGAACCAGGACGACGATGAAGCAGTCGAAGACCAGCGCTTCGACGAGGCATTGCAAGCTGCAAGACAAACATTAGGCAGGCACGCTCCTTTCGTCGCAGATCGAATGAGAACGTCTAGCTAACTCCAGTGGTATGCGCAGATGAACAACCTTCCTCGGCTGCAGCAGACGATGTACACCATGCCGCCGACCTGATCAGACAAAAGCTGGTACACGAAAACAGCCGACCCGACAAGGCCCTTCACTTCTCAAACCTCTATTCGCGATTGCTCAGCCAGCCTGTTCTCGACAGAAAATGGGCCATTCTATACTTCTTGTACCGATTGTCCGACCCTGAGCCAGGAGCAGCACCGGATGCCGCTCCCTCGCCTACCCCTCGCCCGCAACCTCCCTTGCGACAACAGAGCAGTGATGCCCCCGCCTTCAACGATGCCTTTTCCCGCAATGGTCTACCCAGAGTACCCAATCCTGAGGACCCAGAGCCTATGCGACTGCCACAATCTAGAGAAAGAATGCCATTACGCGCATCAACTCGATCAGTAGAAGCATCGCCAGAAGCAACAGCTTCTGCAAACCCGCTTGACGCGCCGACAGAAGCCCAATTGCTTCGCGACTTGCCATTCACATTACAAGGTCTCTCTTCGACCAACCTTGCATTCTCTGAGTCTTCGCTCAAGCTTCCTGCGACATTACCTGTACCGATCATCAGTTTACTACACACACTCGCGGAGCCTTCGCTGTTGTACCGGAGTCTGTCAGCATTCGTCGAGTCTTCAAAAGGTGGATTAGTGGGTCAGAGTTTACGTTCTGCAATTGGTGTTGAGCTGAGAGCATATCTTGGTCTGGTGGCTACTCTTGAAGCACAGATCAGAAGAGCATTGACACAACTACAAGAATCTCCTGGGAACGTTGGTCTGGGAAAAGCTGGCGTTACGCTGAAACGATGTGTTGTTTGGACTCGTGAGGCTACCATGGGTTTGAGGCTCATGAGTATGATTGTTGAGGAAGCAAAAGGTGATAATCCCTGAAACATGGTGTTCTTAACTCTCAGCTAACACCCTCACAGAGAAGAAAGGAGGAGAGCTGATATCACTCATCCACTCTTACGCCTCATCACATGGAGATCCATTCGTCTACACGTTCGCAGAAAGACTGCTGATCCATGTTACACGGCCTTTCTACACCATGCTACAACACTGGATCTACGATGGTGAACTCGAAGATCCATTCCTGGAGTTCTTTGTCTACGAGAATCGCGATGCCGACATGGAATCTGACCCCCGTCGCGGTGGTGCAACAAGCGTCTGGGAGGACAAATACCGTCTCAAGGACAGCATGATACCAACTATCATCACACAGGATTTCGCCAAGAAGGTCTACTTGATCGGCAAATCGCTCAACTTCATCCGCTATGGCTGTGGTGATTCAGCCTGGGTTGAGAACCATAGCAAGAGCTCTATGCGAGAGCTTCGTTATGGCGACACAGCTACTCTCGAGTCATCGATTGATTCGGCTTACAAGGGCACCATGGCTCGTTTGATCCATCTCATGGAAGACAAGTTCAAGTTGTTCGAGCATCTTGCGGCGCTCAAGAAGTACCTACTGCTAGGACAGGGTGATTTTGTTGCCCTGCTCATGGAGTCGCTATCCACGAATCTCGACAGGCCGGCCAACAGCCAGTACAGACACACGCTCACTGCTCAACTCGAGCATGCTATCAGGAACAGTAACGCTCAATACGACTCTCCTGATGTTCTCCGCCGTCTCGATGCTCGTATGCTTGAGCTTTCCCATGGCGAGATTGGCTGGGACGTCTTCACTCTTGAATACAGAGTTGATTCACCGCTGGATGTCATTGTCACACCATGGGCCTCGAAGCAATATCTCAAGGTGTTCAACTTCCTATGGCGTGTCAAGCGCGTCGAGTTCGCACTAGGAAGCACATGGCGAAGAACAATGACTGGTGCTCGAGGTGTGCTAGGCGCTGTCGGCGACAAAGTTGATGGAGATTGGAAGAATGCACGAGGTGGCATCGCAGAGATGATCCACTTTGTTTCTCAACTCCAACATTACATCCTCTTCGAAGTCATCGAAGCTGGCTGGGAAGGACTTCAAAAAGCCATGCGCACTCCCGACGCCACACTCGACACCCTAATCTCAGCCCACAAAGCATACCTCACAAGCATCACTAGAAAAGGTTTACTAGCACCTTCAGGCACTCAAGCCCACTCATCTACAGCACCGGACTTTACAGCACAATTGCACGAATTGCTCAAACTGATGCTGGCGTATAAAGACGCAGTCGACAGTCTATACTCCTACTCGGTAGCAGAATTCACACGCCGTCAAGACCTCGCCGCCAAAATTGAAACCCGCACCGCAGCAGGCACCTGGGGCGTAACCGAAAAAGACGATGCCGACCTAGGATCTTCGCACATGAGCGGCGCCCACCGCAGCACCCGCCGTCCCGACCGCGATAATGACTCCCCCATCCCCCCTCTGCTGCCTCTTTCCAACACAGGCAACACAGCGGCAGATGAAGCCGCTATTCTATCCTCACTGCGTGCACGTTTGCAATCTCTGGCTTCGGACTTTAGGGTCAGGGTTAATATATTGCTGGGGGATTTGGCGTATCAGCCGGATGTGGATATGAGGTTTTTGGGTGTGGTTATGAATTTCAACGATGTTTATACGCCGGTTAGACGGGGAGGGAGGAGGAGACAGGGGACCGCTGCTGGTAATGCTGGTGGTGGTAGAGAACAGGAGAGGGAGGGAGTAGATAAGGGCAAGCAAAGGGAGAAGGGAAAGAGGACTAGGGAGGACGAAGCGAATGGGGGTGCTTCTTCCAAGGAAGCTTGATTGGGATTCTTGATGGCGTTTTCTGGCGTTACAGCCCTCTGTAGGCTTTTGTAATAAAGTAGAGAGCCACCTACTTACTTGAGTGCGAACAATGAAATAGGTTCATCGAACGCGGTATCGAAAATTCTCGTGGAGTGGAAAAAAGTATCATAAACCGCCTCCCTGCCCACTGAGAGTCTTGCTCCATGTTCTTGGTTCCTCAGGGGAACTCACGACCTCAAGTCAGAGGTACACGGAGGTCACATCATACTCAACACTCTCAGCCTGCCGCTGCATCTCTCCGAACGGCCTATCAAAATGCACGATATTTTTCGGATTGGGGCGTTGTTGTCATAAAGGGATGTTTGTGGAAATGATGCCCGCGATTGTCATGAGTCTGAGTGATAAAAGCATCGTGCCTTCCAACCGCTGTGATGACCAGTTGGTCGAGGCCGGGATAGGAAAGAAGCAATTCGCAGATGTGGACCTAGTGCAGGGGGTTACGGGAACAGAAACCTCTCATCAGGAGAAAGCTCTCGGTTTGCGGATCCAATTCTCTGAACAACCATCAAAATGCATGATATTTTTGGGTTTCATACGATCGTCCAAAGAGACATGATCAGATATGGAGCTGTCACATTTCAGAACACGATTTGAGAGAAGGGCAATTGATGAGATGTGTTGTTCGAGGATCTTCGTTTGTAGTATTTTCTTTGGTTCTTGTCTGATCAGCCACCTAGATTATCTAACGTGCAAAACTGCCATCTCTGAATCTAGTTCTGATGAGTGATCTGCAGAAGAAGCGGAGGAAAGCTAGGTCATCCGTAGCTCATGTCCAATGAGCCCACACAGGCATCTTTCTGTACGAAGTGGATGGTCAAAAGTGATGTGATGATTGAACCGAAGTGGTCCAAGATGCCATGTATAGAGTCCTCCGTGGAAGTTTTGCTGTCCGAGTCGCTCTTCTGTATTGATGGTCGAGTATGATGCGTGGTCGAATGAGAGATGTGAGATGTCTAGGGTTCAGGGGACAGGCAGGTCGAGAAAAAGGGAGTCGAAGAAGTCTCTCAATCGCTATCGTCGCTGTCTGAGTCTTCGGGTGGGGAGTCGTCGCTGGATTCAGACTCTGAGCTATCCGACTTCTTCTTACTCGATGACTTCTTGCCAGTCTTAGCCTTGACCTTTGCAAGTTCGGCCTTGAGCTTTGCAATCTTTGCCTCTGCGAGCTGGGCCTTGAGCTTAGCAATCTTGGCCTTCTTTGATGCGGGCTCGTCGTCGCTATCGCTGTCGCTGCTCTCCGAGTCGGAGGAGTCCCTTGACTTTCTCTTCTTGGTCTTCTCTGCAACAGGTTTTTCGACCTTCTTTGCAGCAGGCTTCTCCTTCTCGCTTTCGCTGTCACTGTCACTCTCGCTCTCGCTGCTTTCCGAGTCCGAGGAGTCTTCTTTCTTGGCCTTCTCTGCCACGGCCTTCTTCACCGCAGGCTTCTCCTCCTCCTCGCTCTCACTCCCACTCTCGCTTTCGCTCTCGCTCTCGCTCTCGCTACTGTCGCTGTCACTGCTGTCACTGTCGCTGCTCTCGGTGTCAGAGACGTCTGTTCTCGACTTTCTCTTCTTGCGTGCAGAGACCTTAGGCTCTTCCTTCTTAGGCATGGGTCTAGCAGCGTTTTGAGGCTCGCCCTTGCTCATAGTGTTGTAGACGGTTTGGACACGTTCATCGTAGTCCTTTTGTTCTTGGATCCTCTTAGTCCTCTCCGGGTTGGGATCGATGCCCGCATTGCGAAGCTTCTCGGCTTGCCTGCGAAGAGCGCCGTCGTAGGCGGCCTTTCTAGCCTCGGCGGTCTCCATAGGTTCGTCCTTGACTTCAGGGATCTCAGCGCGGATGAATGCTACAATGTCGATGTTTGCAGATTGAGCTGTCTGGCGCAGACGTTGGCGTGCCGCTGCTCCTTGCAGTCCGTCGAGGTATTCGACAAGGGCTTCGTTGCAAGATAGGGGGACGCGATAGATATTCCAGATATTCTTGAGCAAATCGTTCTGCTTGGACTTGTTGAACTTCCAAGAAGGTCGGTCGGTGTGGTACTGCTCAAGATAGCGGACGTATTCGGGAACGGGTTTGTTTGTGGTGTCCTTTGGCGTGCGGACTTTGGGCTTCTTTACTACGGGTGTAGCAGAATCGGAAGCGGCTTGCGTCGTGTCTTTCTTGTATGCGGCCAGTCTCTGCTGTTCTTGCTTCTCCCTCTTTTCGGCTTTCTTCTCAGCCTTTGACTTCTTCTTGTCCTCCTTGACCGGGCTCTTCTCTACCTCCTCTTCAGTCTTTGTTTGGTTGGGCGCAAGTTCGGTTTCCTGAGAGATATCTGGCTGGGCTGTATCAAACTTAATGGTGTCCACAGGTCTTCCGGTCTCTGCTGTCTTCGCGGCTTCAGCAGCGTCGTAGTCTGCGGCTTTCTGGGCGTAGTAATCGAGCTCGTCGTTTGCCCAGGCTTGGAAATAGGTTTGAGCGCTGTCTCCGTCTTGCTTTTTAGTGTCGTTCGAGAATACAACGGATTTGCGACGTCCTTGCTTGCTGTTTGGTGTGGCTAGAATGGACTTTTCCGGCGAAGCTCGTCTATAGGGTGTGTTAGTGTGAGTGAAGAAGACATGGAAGCTGAAGCGAGAGTGAGAGTGAAAGTATCGCGCATCACTATAGAGATGCAATGCGATGGTTGAACAGAGAAGTTGAGAAGCAGAAAGAGGCATACAATCTCGAGGGCATTGGACTGGATATCGGAGCTACTGACGAAGGCTGCAACTGCTTTTGTGCAGGGCTAGATACATCTGCTCCATTCTGGTTCTGATGGAGCCTTTGCTTCTTCGAACTGTTGGGAGTATCGGCATCATCTCGAGAACGTTTTGTAGAAGTAGCAGGAGAAGCAGGTGCTGGTGCGGAGTCTTTGGCGTTTGTCAGACTGAGGCCCAGTCTCTTCCAGGCAGGTACTCGTTGATCGGCCATGGCTGTCTTTGCAATTAGGAAAGAGCAGTGGAAGAATCACATGCAAACCCAAAAGAGAAGGAACAAAAAAATCTCGGGGATTGGCATCTTCGACCGGGGAAGGCGGAAGTGCCAAGCGCGGCCGCCGTGTTTCGCTGGAAGCTCCATGACGAGCAAGGGCAGAGGGCAAACGCGCGCTCTAGAGCTTCACTATCACCACAATCCACTGCCATCCATCGCCTTGTTCTTTTCGTCTCGTTGATCTGCTTCATCCGGAGTTTATACAAGGTTAATCTCATACACAAAACAGTTGCCCATCATGAGTGAGTCCGCCCTCGTACTTTCCATCGCCATAGCTAACTCCCGCAACAGGCAGCGCAGGCTACGACAGACACATTACCATCTTCTCGGACCAGGGTCGTCTCTACCAAGTCGGTGCGTGACTTTCTCATCTCCCGATCGCGCATCCACCGGCTCACACTATACAGAATATGCATTCAAGGCCATCACCGCAGCAAACATCACCTCAGTCGGCGTCCGCGGCAAGGACTGTGCAGTAGTCATCTCGCAAAAGAAGGTCCCCGACAAGCTCATCGACCCCTCATCCGTCTCGTACATCCACAGATTGTCGCCTTCGGTTGGCTGTGTCATGACTGGTTCCATCGCAGATGCAAGAGCTTCGGTCATGAGAGCGCGTGGAGAGGCCGCTGAGTTCAGATACAAGAACGGCTATGAGATGCCTTGCGACGTCCTGGCCAAGCGTCTCGCAAACATCTCCCAAGTCTACACGCAAAGAGTGAGATGCTGATCCTCTGCCGATCCTTGGATATTGTGCTAACACGGCGCAGGCATACATGAGACCCCTGGGTGTTGCCACGACGCTCATCTCTGTCGACTCTGAGTTTGGCCCCCAGCTCTACAAGTGCGATCCTGCAGGTTACTTTGTCGGCTACAAGGCCACCGCTTCTGGCCCCAAGGCGCAAGAGGCCATGAACCACCTCGAGAAGAAGCTGCGAAACAAGAACTGTGCTGAGGGTAACTGGGAGGAGGTCGTTGAGCTCGCCATCACCACTCTCAGCACAGTGCTGAGTGTTGACTTCAAGAAGGGTGAGATTGAGATTGGCATCGTTGGCGGTCCCCGTCCCGATGGCAAGGAGGGCACCACAACCGACTTCTCCACCCTGACCGAAGAGCAAATCGACGAGCGCTTGAACTCGATTGCTGAGAAGGACTGAACCTAACGACCTCCCACCTTCACGACGTCATTTAATTCATCACATGCCATACCATCGCCTTCGCCGACTCGCTTGCACACTTTGACTGCACAGCCAGCAGCGTATTTTTGGTCCACCCAGCCCGGTATGCAAGCAGCAGCCGGAAGCGTCATCTTATGAATCAAGCTGTGTTATTACCCTCCCGTATCAAACCATGATTTCTTCTTCGTTTCGCTAAGTCCGTCGTGGAGCCCTGTTTTTGACACAAGTGCCGGCGCCGCCGGCAGCTCGATGGTAGCTCTGACCGTGGCGCTCTCCACCCCCGCAATACCACTGAAACGCCTTTCCTGAATCCAAACGACTCTAGGACTCGCCGATACCTGACTCTGCCCTGCGACGACGCTAAACTCTCGTGCATCTGCCATGTGCGCGTGCTTGCCCTTGGCTGTTCCGTAGTAGCTGTCGACCGATACACGCCCATGTCTGGTAGCTTGTGACATCTTGGCCGACACCACCCATGGCGTAAAGCTGCCATTTTAGATGTGAACCCCGTTCTAATCATGTCTGCCCTGGCCTCCTTGACGACCATTTCCCTTGTTGGTGTACTTATTAACGTCTCTCCCAATCCATCCACAGCCTCTCCTTCGCTTCTGCACACCCTTGACATCCGTTACTATTTCTCCACCCGATCTGTTCGCATATTACCGACCTCGTTACATGTGTGACAATGCACGATACTTTCCTCGAATCGAACAGAATCAGCCTCAAGAAAAGACACACTTGGCTGTAAGGGTTGTTTATATATCTGCCGATCACTACCCATCCCAGACCCAGCTCACACTACAGCTGATTCAATCCTGCCTTTACTCAATGACCGACGGATGTAAGATGTCCCTTGTACCAACTCTTCCCACCATTCCGGAACCAACCACCCTGACATGCATTGCCTCAGTGAATGAGGCACGCGCCATGCGTATCGCCGAGATTCTTTCTGATTTCAGACACCTACAACATGCCATCGCAAATATCAGAGCAAATCCATCGGCCGAAGAATATTACGAGGAAGGATATTGCGTGCTTCGCCAATGCGCAGCAGAAGCCCAAGCTCTACTCAACCAACCATTCGATTGCCAAGGACCAGAACCAGATGGAGATGGAGAACAAGAGAAAGCGCAGCTCCAACGGTATGTGTTCTCTTGCTTGTTGGGATAATCTTGTTTCCGGTCCTGATACCAGTACTAGGGTTATGCTTGATGCTAGCATTCGGCGCTTCAAGATCCAACAGATATACCTCAAAGCAAGCGCAGCATTGCGTTGGCTTACCTCAAGAAATGCCATCCTTGGAGGAAACCGACCTCAACCCATTCATACTCCGGCGCTACAACAGATAGCCAACACCATGCGTGCGGTACGTTTCAGCTCTCCTTATCTTTTTCTTTTTGGAAATCCTTCATCCCCATGTGCTTTCCTATGCCATTGAAGCTGTAAAAATGCACGATGCTTTTCACTCCAGGGCCTTATCCAGTGAGGCTCGTCAAGCGGTCCATTTACCTGGACAACGGTGCTGATCTCGAAAACATGGTGCATTTTTACAGCTAAAAGCTGTCATGCACGAAAGCTTTGGGGATGCGTGGAACCGAACCGTACTGCTGGGTTTCATCATCTCACTGCCCAACCACAAGTCATCTCCCTCAGCCTTCAATAAACTGACATGCCTCCTTGCAGGAACTTGTATCAGTAACACCAGCTCGGGTAGAGTTGGCACTCCGATCTCAAGACAGCATCCAGGGGAAATGGCTTGCAGAGGACCCAACATGGAGCACCATGGAGCAGAGCATTCGGACCGGCCGATGATGGCATTGGTCACTCGAACCATCAGCACCAAGCAACCAAGCAAGCGAATACTCTTGGGATGCGCCAATCGGTGGGAACCAAGTCTTCGGGTCTGAGAAGAGAATCGAGTCAAGAGAAGGGAAATGACGGAACTCTCTTACTCCCCGACACCGAACGGCACTGAACCCAAGACACCCAAACGGTCGCACCGCCCTTTGCGCAGGCCGTTAGCACGTGCGGACCACTCGGACAGATCCGCCAGCTTAGGTTCAAGCCTCTCGGCGACTCCGAGCTGCCACCGCATGCATCACTATCTCTCCGAACGCCTACACATCCACTGATGCAACCAACACCATTTTCCCAATTCGACGAGTCATCTCAACGGTGCGATCGGTATACCCGGATATGCATCAAGGCAGAGCAAATTGTTCGAGCGTTCGAGGATATGGAGAGCAAGTGGACGAAGCACGATACGAGGTGAGGTGTAGGTTAGAACGTGGGGTACCAAGAGACGAAGGATCAGTAACCTCATCTCCTGCCTGCGCGCTGCTTGTTCATGCAACAACCTGGCTAGGAAACAATCCGCGCGATGTGCTGCATGAGTGCACATCGTCTCGTGGCCTGACACGGGATACATACAGTACATACCATAACATCCTAGTCATAATCATATCATCCTTCACCCTTGACCCTTCGTCTCAAACAAGCAAAACTTAGTCGAATACACTTACAGATCCGAAGCTCAGAGTTTCTTCATCCTGAAGGCTGTTTGGTATACCACATGACGTGCACAGCCTTACACGAGCGCCGCCGGATAAGGGACTGACACTGGACGGCAGTTCGGCTGGTAGGTTTGCGATTTAAAGTTGGGAGACTTTTTCTTCACGAGACTCAGTTCGCTTCGCTGGGAATCGAGGGTTACTCCCAGGGCATCACGGTGGTTTCGACTGTCGTGACGCAGAGCAGAGTCCCAGCAATGATTTTGTCCAGCGAGAACCTGCTAGGTAGCCGATCATCAACGACTCTCCGTGGACGCCTCAAGGCACTTCCGATGACCGTGTATTGCTACCGGCTGAGTTGAACTCTGCAAAGCTGGGGGCAGAACGGCTTTGAAGAGTAACTCCCTTACTTGAACATCACCAACTTTGGATCATATTGGTGCCAGATTAATTGCTACCTAAACCAACAAAAAACATAGCCCGCTTAATATCCTGAATAGTATGGCAAGTATGAATGCACGTCTAACAGCCCTATTCTTTACCACAATCTCCACTTCACGCTAAAGGAAACAAACTATCTAATGCAGAGACACAACTTCGTGTGACACTCACCGCTCCAACCTTGCATTCTCGTTGCAAGTCGCAATACGATTGGTCTCATAGGTCTAAATCTAATGAAGAGTCATACAGTGCGATGCAGTCACAGCTAATACAAAGTAGGTATCTAACCTCACATAAAGTTCAGGATTGCAACACTGCAACTGCCTGTTAGCTCAAGCGCAGTCCTTCCTTGCTTCACCGGAAGCACTTCCCCTCTAGCTTTCTCGAGAATGTCAATTTTTGGTCTCTCATTGGCTGCTTCCCTCTCAGGCTCGTACAACCGCGACTCGACGAGAAGAAGCCAAGAAGAACAATTCGAACTTCGAGGAGATTTAGGACGTGATGATCACTGCTGAAGGCCACGTGGAAGAGCATATAAGCTTTTCGGGATCATCAAGAAGTATCAATGACGCTGCTTATCTGTTGTTCACCGTTGGGGAAAGCAGCGGCATGGAAACCTGGTCATCACTGAACGCATAAGGCCGTCTTTGATTGCTCAATCGCATCGAAAAAGGTGATCTCAGATCCACCCGGGTACTGCACTCCGTGGATCAAACCACCTCTGTCATAGATCCTTGACTGGACAAATCAAACACCCAGGAAGAGGAGAAGTATACTCAGTACCTATAGACCCTGTTCTAACCTTCCCATCCTTGTAGTACACGTGGGAGAGAGCAATTCAAGTTCAAGATACTTTCCGCTTGACACCCCACCGGAGTCGAAGATACTCGAGTACAGACTCTAGTTACTTGTCATATATCATATAATCAATCATGTGCTCCACCCATTCAGTCTGCAATTTGCCCTGCTATTGCATTTCCCTTCCACAATCTTGGTATGGTGTTTTATGTATAGAACCTTGCAGTAGTGGGGATCCCATACCGGGTCAAAACACTGATATCATGGTTCACTCTCGTCGGTTAATATTTCCTCCCGTTCCACCTGCACAACACACTTCTCTCTCTCTCCACGTGCCGAACTTAGCGCTCCCGCAAAACAAGATCAGGGCTCGTCGGACATCTTTCTGGATTCAGCATATGGTCACTTTTGATATGTATCCGGAATACTTCAATTATAGATCGGAAGATTGATATAAGAAAAGGCAAGAGGTCGGATTCGGATCCAGCATCGTGGATGGAGCTTTTTGTTTCCATTCAGCTTGCATGCATCAGCCTCTCCTTTCCGCGGGGCAGACGCGTCAACAATGTCCACACATTTTATTCTCCGAAAGCAAAAGCGTGCTTGTAGTTGGCAGCTGTCATTTCTTTCTAGCCATCGGTGGCAGCTTGTATGGCGTTCTTTCTGGAAAGCTGTCGTTTGCTGAACCGGCCATTCCGAATATCGAACATGATGTTCTAATCATCAAGGACAGCTATCGTCCACACAGCCATGGCGTTTTTGTTCTGGAATAACCGAAGAAGCTGGTGTTTTGCTTACTGTCAGACCGGCCATCCCGAAGAAAGCATCGAGTGTGCGTTTTTCTAATCATTGATATCGTCGTCGGTGATGCCGTAGATCGGATAATCTCCTCCTTTCGACGGACTTTTGCATCTTTGTCAGCTACTGTGAGGGTATGATATTGACGCCATTTTGTATCTTTATCATGCTGAGTTGAAAGTGGATAGAGGTCTGTCGGGCTCTCCGTGTTTCATTGGATGGTGATTTACAGATTGGAGTCAAAGATTCTGGAGTGGCAGGAAGATGTTTATGTGCCAAGGTTTGCCATGTCGCTCTCTCTCTCTCTCTATTCATGACAGACTTGGTCACATGGGGATGGAGCAGAGTTGAAAAATTGGCCGGAGTATGTTTCCTGCTGGGACTTCATCTTACGAAGGGTCGTGGTCTCATTTTGATCATCTATTTGAACCAGCCGCGCCTTAGCTGATCACTACAACGACGTGAAAAAGGCAAGTTTGTTCCCGAGCAATCCATTTTTTGTTTGCATTAAAATGCTTGCCAATGTCTTGCTGTCTCCTCCACACTCCGGAACCCCCTGATCGATCACTCCGAAATCATGATGCTCGACGGTTCGGAGTCAGTCATGTTGAGGACCCAATGCCTCGATCCAGGAGCGCGAGCCGACGCCCTATCTCGGACGCTTGTAATATCGAGCGTCATTATAGTTCATAGAAATTCTTGCGAGCGTTTCCTGTCAACGCTTGCTCTCGTACTCAGCCAACCCTAAGCAACAACCATGACACGATCGCAACGACATCAACACTGCCTGCCGAAGAGTGTAAAGAAATTTCGACTAAGGAGGTTTTCTGGCGTCGATAAGGCTGATTGGCTTTTTTTGAGCAAAAGGGAAAATGCTGAGGGCGCTGAGAAAGGCAGAAACAGCCACAACTGTATTTCCTTGCTGTGCGTTGGTGGCTTTTTGACACCAGCTGAATGCTTGGCGGGATGTTTGCTTGATGTTGAAAAGCCATTTCATCTCTGGCTGCCGCTCCTGCTGCTGAAGATCGATGAAAAGGCATGAAGTTTTTCATTGTTCCTGGTCTGACCATTGAGAGCGCCATCTAAGGTCTCTGAATCGTCGGCGATCGTGATGGCGGCTTGCTGCTCGTTGTGAAGCTGTGAGGTGATGCGTCTGCGCTTGTTGTTTCGTGCTGAGGTGGTGGTTGTCGCTGCTTGAGTCTGTGCCTCTTGAGCACTCCATTTGGCAAGGATGGCGTCCTCCGATGGGTTATCCAGGTTGTGGTATGATGCATGGTGGCCACAACCGTCGCATTCAAATGACGTGGCAGCCTAGGGGGTTGATATGTGTTGGTATGAACACAGGGAGTGGAGAGTACGGTGAATCGCAAATAAAACAAAGACATGACCTACCTTTACTGGGTGTAGCATAAAGCGAAGGCAAGGACACTTATTGGATATCATGCCGTTCTTGTGATTGCAGGAGCCGCGTGGAGGAGTGTAGTTCATGGAACTCCATACGCTGTTCGGGGGTACCTGCATTCCAGACATGCTGGTTGTTGAACAGGGAAAGCCTAGAAAAATTGTGTTCTTCTTTTGTGTCTGTCGCCTGTTCATGAGTGAGACCAAGAGGCGTGTTGCAGCTGGAAGAGCGCGATCAGACGATAAGATAAGATCTTGAACCGACGCCAAGACATGATATAGGCTGGGGTCGTCCGAGCTGTGTCTCGAACAGCCAGAGACAGCTTTGCGCCATCAACCATCTCGTCGCATCTGATTCTGTGATCAAGTCGTCAAGATGCCGAAATATAAGTCACCCCAGTCTCTACTCTCGTTCTCTTACTAACCTTCATCTACTCTTCTGTAGGTCCTTATCCCATGGCGGAACGTCGACGAATTGAATACTCATGCGAACTCAGGCGATTACTGCGATGTCTACCTCACTCACGACAGTATGAGTGTGAGAAAGGCCCACAACAGCGGTCGTAACCATCTCCGAAACGTAGTCGACTACTACCAACGTACGCGATACCAAGCACGACCCTCCAGAAGAGCATGCGACTAACAGCATGGGACAGAAATCGGGCACGAAAAGGCACAATCAGTCATCGACAGTATCACTTCATCATATGCCGCCGAAGGACAAGCAAGTGCGAACCCTATGTTGCCTGGTGGAACCCACGCCGGTGTAGCAGCCATGCCCTTTGGCTTCCCTCCTGGCATGCCTCCTCCATTTGGCGCTCCCGGTGCTCCCTCGATGCCAGCAGGTCGTGGTATGCCGCCATTCCCATTCCCTCCGAACGGAATGCCTCCTTTCCCTCCCAATGGCATGCCGTTCCCTCCTCCGACCCCCGGTGCAGCTGGATCACCACCTCAAGGCATGCCTTTCCCTCCTCCTGGCGGTATGCCCTTCCCTCCACCTGCTGGTATGCCTTTCCCACCTATGGGTGGCCCTAGCCCTATCCATGGTGCTGGACTTCCCCCACCTGGAATGCCCATGTCGCACGACCCAAGACGCCAATAGGAAGGCCATTGGGATCAGTCTGCACGCAATCCATACGCCCAGAACCAGTACGGCCACGCACAGGAGCAAGAAATCCCCATGCGTTACGCGGCACAGCAATAGGAAGCTGCCGCGGACACAGCTCGAATGGACTCGAGAGATAGCAGAAGGGAAGCAAGCTCGAACACGGCGCAGTCACGGGACACGAGAGCTGGAGAGAAGAGAAAACGTTGATTATGCTTGGGACGGCGTTCAAGAGAGGATCGAATCTGGCAGGCGCATACGGAGTAGAGCAAGGAAAGAGGCAAGGTCAATGCATTGGCATAAGATATCACTTCAGCTTTGTAGAGACAGCATGCCCGCTGAGGCAGCGCAACAAACTATATTTTGATTTCATCATCCCCCTTATCAGTGTTAGCAATAAGCATCGGCAGATGATCATCACAATGTACACGTGTGAACAGCAGTTTATGCACATCTCCTCTACTTTGCATTTTGGACCTGTCCACCCAGTACTTTCCCCATGACGTTGGTGTACAGCCCGCCAAATCCCACCTTTCACATGCGAACATGCAAACATAGCCCTTGAGGTCAATCAACAATTTCCACCATGGGTCTAATCGAGGCAGTGTACATATACAACGAGCGCAAGTACAGTAAACCCTTCCAACCTCGCTGTCACGGCCACGTTACTGACACACTTGCAGCAATGCCATCGTAACACATACATTCACTGCGCGTCCACCGCCAGCGACGACAGTACTACCGCTATACCTCGCCCACTCTGAACCGAGACCATCATGTATCTATCTCACCACGACGAATCCGCCGACGCTACTGTTCTCCATGCTACAGGATGGCCTGTTGTTCCTCAGTCCCTGTTCTACCGACACGGAACCTCTAGTCGTACTCGAGTTCCTACACCGCGTTGCCGATGCCCTTGAAGAGTTTTTGGGCGCACCGCTATTAGCGAGTAAGCTAGAAGCCAACTACGATGTTATTGCCCAAGTTCTGGGCGAGATGTGCGACGGAGGCTTGATTGGAGGTACCGAAGCCAACGCGCTTAGAGATGTTGTGGATACTCCTACGTGGATGGGTAGGTTGCTGGGAGGTGTAGGACTACCTGGGTATGTTCTGTGTACCAAAGAGGCCTACTGCGATAACGACTAACGAGAGACCAACAGCACTTCTGCTTTGGGCCCTTCTCAGACACCCTTCTCCGGTATGGGAAGCGGTGGTGGCGGCAGCCTTACTCCAACACTATCCACAGCTGGTTCTCAGATCCCCTGGCGTAGGAATAATGTCCGTCATACAAGCAACGAGATGTACGTCGACATTGTCGAGACTCTGTCCGTCACCTACGCTCCCTCAGGACGTCCTCTAGCTGCTTTCGCCAACGGCAGTATCGCGTTCACGAGCAAGGTTTCGGGCGTTCCTGACCTACTGCTGAGCCTACGAGCTGGTAGTGGTCCTGGCGCAGAAAAGGTCAAGCGCACCATGGAACGGCCTGTGTTCCACCCATGTGTACGACTAGCCCGCTGGAGAGACCATGCCGAACTCAGCTTTGTACCCCCGGATGGCCGCTTCGTACTCGCAGGTTACGACGTCGATCTGCTAGATCCTTCAGCATCTCCCCTATCCGCCAAAGCACAAGACCTTAACCTCCCCGCCTCAATAGAGATTAAGACTGGTTTGGGCGCCACCGGTTCAGACTTCGAAGTCCGTCTAACGGTGAGCCATCGCTTCTACACTGGCTCCACAGGCGCATCTTCCAGCTCGGGAATCGGGTCAGCAGCGGCATCAAGTCTGTCCAACAACCTAGGCGCCCGCCCCTCTACTCTTCGTGGCAATTCCAGCGAAGCAAAAGCACCCGCCCTCGAAGACTTGACAGTTAGCATCCCCATCTCCTCTTTCGTCCGCAATATCAGCGACTTGCGCGCCACCAAAGGAGAAGCCCATTGGAGCCCTGGCGATACCGCCATCGAATGGAAGATCTCCGCCAAGGAAGCCGCTGCCATCAGTAGTGCAGGCTGCGTTCTCCGCTGCTCCGTCGTCGGCGAATCCGAAGACGACGAAATGGGCACCTCCCTCTCCAACGGCATGAAAGCCAGCACCTACGACTACGACGATGATTATCAAACCGACACCCCCAAGCCCAAATCTTCCAGCAACAATACCGCCAACAACATAGCAGGAGATAAGAAAAAGACAAGACAAAATGCAGTTCTCATGCCTGGATCTGCGAGTTTGAGTTTCGGCGTCAAGGGATGGTTGGCTAGTGGGTTGAAAGTGGATAGTTTGGTCATCGACACCAAGAGATCTAAAGGGCTTGGTGAGGGAGTCAGACCGTATAAAGGTGTCAAGTATTTGACGGTGTCAAGGAAGGGTATTGAGGTTAGATGTTGAGAATATCCTCGTACAGAATCAATCACATCTTCAAAACTCGACATACAGTCTCTCGTTTGTGTCACAAGTACACTCTGGGAACATATCTACCTTTGAATGAAGACTCGGAATTGATATACGAGAGAGTATGGCAGACACCATCGAAGTCATCAGTCTGTGAGCAAATGAGCAAGAAACGATGAACGTGGAAGAAAGAGGATCACTTTGAATAGGCGGAGAAATCGACATGAGTATCTCCTCCAGCCATCCAGGCACAAGTCTGGTCAAGCGGGATGTGATGATGACATGGGAAAGGGTGGGATCATGGCATCAGTCAAATGAACAAGACACAAGACTTGCTCGGCTTGGAGGGGGATATGTTGATGCACGTATTACTTGCCTTTAGATTGGATCACTTAATTGGTGCTGTCTTTCGAGAATGTTAAGCTCTGCACAAATCACAGAAGGAACAGTCATCCAGAATCTTCATAGCATGTTATCGTCTTCAGACCACTTTCCCGATGCCCACAATCGTAGGGACACACACGATCGTCCCAACACGATACACGTATGTACACCAAAGGGATTATTGTTTCAATATGCATTCCATTCTCTCATGCTTTGCTTGCTCGCTAGTGTGCCCATATGTTCTATTCTTTTCTCTCCCTCCGATTTGGTATCAAGTAGGCGTGTGGAAAGATTGTGTGCTTTAGAGCTGGCCGAGGGAGGCGGCGCGCTCGTCTTCGAGCTTGGCGTAGAACAGATCGCGGCGGCGGACGGCGGGGACGTGGAAGCCTTTTGGAAGGGTAAATCAGTCTTGTGTTTCTTTCTCTTTTTCTTTCTCATTGCGGAGATGGTGAGAGTAGGTGGTGTGGTGTGGAAGGTGTGCAATGGTGGTCGCTTTGTTCTTTTGTTGTTTCGTGACGTGATTGAATGGTTCGGGGTTCGGAGGATGCGATTGCGAGTCGATATCGGTCCAGTGGTCGAACGTATATCCATCGGTGGAGAAATGGTGGAAGGGAAAGAGAACGATGTCGTCGAAGAAGTAAAAGGTGTTTTACATACCGTACCACCAGAGGTAACCGGCCGAGGTACCGAGACCTGCAAGTTCAATGTTAGTCGATCTGCTCCCGATCTCCGCTCTCAATCATTTCTCGAATTCAACTTACCGAAGGCGACGGAAAGGTCAAGGACCAGTCCTCTGCGGAGCATCTACAATCATCCAAATCAGTCACTGTCATCAGGCTTTGAGAGTCGTCGAGTGTCGCGCGGTCGGACGCCGGATTTGCGTAGGGGCTCGGGGTATCAATTGGACGGAACATACACCAGTAATGGGCTTGATAGGCATTGTGAAGAGTGGTTTGTGGGGTTGATTACGGAGGGGAGAGAGGTATGCGCTGCAGGCGTGCAATTCGATGGGCTAGCGGTATGCCCATGAGGTGACGTTCGGATAAATCCGCGTCTCCGTTTTTGCCAAGCGCGGTGGTCAGCTCCTTCCGCGAATTATTCTTTTATTTTTGCCATTTATTCTTTTGCTTCCAACAAGCTCACATGCTCACATGTTGAAGGTCAAGTTTTGGGTATATCGTATTGCATTTCGTGTTACAATGTAGTGGTTTTCTTGCTTATGTAGCAGCAACAAGCCCTGTTCGCCTTATCTTACAACAAGACACACCACGCCTCTCGCGTGACATGTCAAAAAAGGGCATATACAAGTTGAATCAATCAGCACCTTTACTCAAGGCCCTGACCAGATATAAGAACAGATCGAGGCGCCTTCCCTCCCTTAGAACACCCGTGAAAATGCAAATGCTTTGCAACTTTTCCTTTTTCCCAGAAAGCACGACAAGAACAGGAAATCAACTAGACAGCCTTTCCCCAACTCTGCTTCCTGGTCTGTCTGTCCTCGCGTGCCTCTCTCTTGGTGCGTCCCCACTTCTCCTTGATCTTCTCCAACTCGGCTTGTCTCTCATCCTTGATTTGCGGTGCTGAGCAGCACAAGCTGACGAAAAACTGACTGCACTCGAACTTTTCGGCCAATCGTACTCTGGTCCACTTGCGCGGGTCTTCTGCCCTGAGTCGTTTGATCTCCTCGATGTCTGCTTGCTTGAGATGGTACTTCTTCTCATAGACTGGTCGCACTGCGGGAGGCAATGGTGTGTTTGCGGAATCGGAGGCGGTGGGTCTGAGAAGTGTGTGCAGGCGGCGTCGCGGGTCGTCCTTGGGCAGGAACTTCAAGGGTGTGTGGTAGACATTTGGCGCAGAGGAAGGAGGGTTGTAGATGATGTGATCTTGGTCGCCGGTGGTGGTAGTGAACGAAGGGTCGGGCTGGACGAGCAACATCTTTTTTGTGCGGCGGAAAGACGAGACGTGGCGGCATTGCTGCTGTTGGATGGAGCGCAGGCACTGTTGGCCATTGCTTTGCAGCGAGTGTGATATCCTTAATGTCGTGTGCATTGTATGTATATGTGGAGGGTGAACGAGGGTGGTGCTGCTGCTGCTCGTAGAGAGAGGCTGCGAAATCGACATGGAATCTTGCTCCGAACAAAGCACAGACCTCTCCCCGTTCAACTCACGAGAGAGTCCAGACAACTGACAGCCTTCGACATTGAACACACGAGAGAACGACAGATCAGAACCGAAATGTATATATTGCCTTTGGACGAGTGTAAAGATAACACGAGCCACAAATGTGACTTTCTTGTCGCCACGTCCATCTCATCCATGGCGTCGAATGTATAGAAAAAGGACGAGCCAATATTTGAAAGAAGAAACCGCTTGTATCCATAGCACAGAAAACGCCTGTCGTATGCCACATCATTCCTTCGTCTACCTTATGTGCAAAATCTACTTCATGACACGGTCGTACGAGATGCCCTTGACACTGCCTCCAGCCATGCTGGATCGTACGTTGCGCTTGAATCCATCGCGGTCGCGTGCCAGGTCCTCAGCAGCCTCCTTGTTGAGCGGGTCGCTGGCGTTGGGTTCGAGGAAGAGGAACTGCAGTCCAACTATGACTGCGTTCAAGTTGAGCACCGGCTTCCAGTCCTCGCGCAAGATGTTCAAGCACACGTTTCCCTCGAGGTCGATGTTGGGGTGGTAGATCTTTTGCGTGCACTTGACCTTTGGCGGCTCGTGTGGGAAGTTCTGGCTGATGTTGAATGTGAAGTTGAAGGTGCCGTTCTTGTACATGCCCTCGTCGGGCGAGATGGTCAGGCTGAACTGCAGAATGTTGTCGGGGTCGGGGAAGGTCGTTGTCATGGTGCTGCCGAGCGAGAGTTCCGAGAGATCTGTAATGTCATCTATTAGTACATGCGATGCAGGTATAGTCCATGTCTACTCACCCTTCTGCACACGCAGTTGGGCTGCTGTGACCTTCTTCTTCTTTGCGCCACCTGACGCGGCGGCCTCATCCTTCTGCTGCTTTTGTTTCTGTCGTGGCCAGTTAGTCATACCCTCTCAATAGTATCCTCGTATCACGCGTACCATAGACCAGATCTTCAACATCTTGAATCTGTGTTCTGGGTGTGACTAAACCGACGAGGTCGTTCGAGGTGGAGGCGGTGGATAGCGAGGGTGGTGGATCCGGAGTCCGCAGAAGTAGTCCCGTAGAGGAAGAGAACGCGCAGGGTGTCGTTCGAAAAAGAATTCGTTATGTCGTGTGTTGCTGGTTGCTGGTTGCGAGTTGCAAGACAAATCATCGTCACATCCCAAGTCTCAAGGGCCCCACGTCTCACCGCCTTCGCCCTGATCCGATGACGGAAGCCTCGACTCTTCAGACTTGACCCTTGAAGAGTGACCCTCGACATCGTCCTCATATGTTTACCAATCTTTCCGTTCCTGTTTACTCAGAAGAGGTAATCATAACATCTCTCATCTGTACAGGTACACTTCTGTATTTGCTGCCTCTCTTAACGTTAGGTCGAAAGTTCAATCAAACTTCCCTCCATTTGAGCAAGTCAAACTGGAAAGTGGTGTAACCCTGTTCTATTTTCCAACACCCTGCTCTCTTGTCATGTCTCGATTAAAAACAGTAAGACTACAATTCAGGGCTGTTGTAGGCTATAAAGAAAACTCAGGTAATGTTTGATACAACACGGATGAGGCCCAGCAATGAAACAAATAACCCGGCTGTGATACAAATGTACGAGCATAGAAATCGCACAAGAGCCGGGCTCTCGGTCCCGTGAGACACCCTGCTAACCAGTTCGAGGGGCTTAGTATCAGTCTGGCTGTCTAAAGGAATCCTCTAATCACTGCTGCGAACAAGGAGCCTGTTCTCAAAATCATCTTGCCTCTGGATAGCTAGGTCAATGAGCCGTTTGCGTCTATAGAACTCAGTTTGGGTGCGATATCTATCCCTCTATTGAGTGGATGTTTTAATATCTGCAAATTCTCCTTGTAAAAGCAACAGCTGATCGTGAAACACCCGGGCACTGCGGTTGAATGGCGGTAGAGTGATAGAGGTGATATCTGCTTTTGACCGATATTCTACTGCTGCTGAGAACCAGCGACCTGAACGACCATTCTCATCCTCGCAGCACTGTTCGCCAACATCTTTATTGCCTTCTCCTCTTCTGCTGCATTGACACCAACCAATTTTCTTGCACCAAACTTTGCTTTGGCTTCTCTGGCTTTGATCCCTTCGTTCAGCTTCTTCTTCAGACTGGTGTTAACAGTCAATGCGGAATGTCTGAACAGCAATCTCAGCAGAGCTTCTACCAGCAAGCTGACTCTGGCATTCTCGACGTAGTTGGTGTAATTGGCAGGGTAAGGTAGGAAGTGTTTCTCAAACTCGATTTGGGTCATCGTGTCGGCGTGATACGTAGGTGCTTCTGAAGAGATGGTCGGTCGAAGGAGGTTCTGACATAATGATGCGTGTGAGTGTGGCTCCAGCCAAGGTGTTGGTGGTGAAACGAATAGAATAAAGATATCTAGAGGTAGAGGACGGATGAACTCCGTCACCAAGTCGAAGCAGTCTTCAGCTTCCATGAACGCGTGCTCATAGTGGAACGAGATCTGTGTGAGCTGCAAAGCGTTAGATCATGGTTATGCTGGGCAGGAAGGGAGGCAGAACTTACCAAAGCAATCAAACGCTTACGTAGTTGTATAGCTTCACCTCCACCATAGTCTGATGATACGCTATACTCGGTCTCTCCATCGAGATCGGGTGTCGCTGATGATGGTCGTCCTCTCTTACGCGACTGACGAGCCGACGTCGTTGCCTTGGGCGTTGAGGGCAAATCGTCCTCTTCCTCAGAATCTTCCAGATCCATATAGTCTGCGTACTCATCCTTGTCAAAGTCAATCTTCTTCCGTGGTATCGTCTCATCCTCTTTTCTCCGTTTTGGAGGCTTGGTCTCGTTCTTCCAGATCTCCTTGAACTCGTCCAAGTCCTTTTTACTGCCATTGGCCAAGATCGCTCTCATGACTCTTCGTTTACCGGCTCTACCGTTACCTGCTGTGAGACAGTATTGTGCGATCAAACTCTCTGACAGCAGTGTGTTGGCCGCTGCTTCCTTGCCATCTTTCTTGAGTGGTTCGGCAGCCGCGACCCTTTCTTTGAGATCATCTTCGAGTGCGTCAAGCATGAACTCAAGCCAAGGTCTCCATCTCTCCCATCGGTTAGGATGTTGGCACGAGCAGTTGAAGGCCCAGCCGACCACTGCCCAGAAATCTTCGGCCAGGTTCCAGATTGCACCCTTGTTTGCCATCTCGATCTGGAATTTACCATCGTCATCGCCATCCAAAGTAACATCACCCGTTCGTCGTCGTCTGTCCCGGGAATCAAATTTATCCATGAATTTGAAAGCGGTGTTCAGATCGGCGTTGGCAGCACCAACGATGGAGTTTACATGTTTGAGCAAGAATAGTGCATCGTTGGCCACCTTTATGTTGTCCGGTTCTCTGGATCGGTTCGTCCAACTAGGATGTATGGCCAGAGTGGCAACAACAGCGAGCACTTGGGGAGGAGGCACTTGGGCAGGCAAAGTACGTCCGTCGATAGTGCCATCAGTGCCTGCGATGAGTGTGTTTAGAATCAGAGGAATGGCTTGTGAGTCTGGACAAAGTCAATGGAGCTTCAAATGGAGTGGATTTGGGATGAAGTACATAGCTGCTCCTCAATATACACATGGATCATGTCCCGAAGCTCATATGGTAGTGGCCTCACGGGCCGATATTTTTGATGGACTTTCTTTACTTGTTGTCGCTGGAAGGACTCTGGAGCCATTTGTGAGCTCGGTATCGGCACGCCGACTTGTGACGATGCAGGTAAAACTGATCTCGCAGACATGGTTGTGATTATTTATGATGGTCGCGATAATGTGATGAGGCAGAAGTTCTTGGGAGGACGCGTTCCGAAGCAACACGGAAGACGCGCGCTGGCCGAGATTGATGTCAGAGGACAGGGTCACCTTCGGCAGCTTTCGGCATAAGCGTCGCTGCTCCACCAAGTGAGATCTCCGAGGCGGTGTCGACGTCCAACTTCTTGACAAACCACTATATTCTTATCGGCACAATACCTACGTGGCTGGGTCACGGGCCTTTGTGCTTTGAATCGATTTTTGCGACCTTGATATTTGACTGCATCTCCTCCATCCTTTTGAGCGTTTCCCTGAGCATTTCCCGCATTGCATCGCATGTCATTAAACCCTAAATATTGCCGACCACCACGATGGCGTCTATCTACTCACGTCTAGCGAACGTGAACAAGCATAACCTACGGACTCTGCGAACACAACCGCTGAATGAGTTGTCTGGAGCTCTAGGCGACCTCGGGACTCTACTACCTCTACTCATCGCTCTCACCCTTACGAAAAGCATATCACTTCCTGCTACTTTGGTATTCTCTGGAGTCGCCAACATAGCAACTGGAGCTGCGTTTGGTATACCACTTCCTGTGCAACCCATGAAAGCTATCGCCGCAATCGCTATCAGTCAATCGTATACCAAGACCGAGAACATTTCTGCCGGCCTCTTCGTGGGTGGAGTTGTGACTTTCCTGAGTCTTACTGGGCTGCTAAAGTGGTTCGGCCGTGTGGTGCCAATCCCTGTAGTTAGAGGTATCCAGATGGGGGCTGGCCTCGCTCTAGTCATCTCGGCAGGTACAAGTCTTCTGAAGCCTCTTGGGTGGATCAGCCCATCATGGTCGGATAACTGGCTTTGGGCCATGGCAGCATTTGTCTTCCTGCTTGTCTCTTCTCTGGTTGCTCGTGTCCCCTACGCCCTACTCGTCTTCCTGCTAGGTCTTATGCTCGGCGGCATCCAACTCGCCAAATCACACACTCACACCGAAGCCTCTGGCTTCCACACCTGGCACCCAAAAATTTACATCCCCTCACCCTCAGACTTCCGCAAAGGTGCCCTCGAAGCAGGACTCCCTCAAATCCCTCTAACAACCCTGAATAGCATTTTGGCCGTCACATCTCTCTCAGCCTCTCTGTTCCCCACCTTCCCTCCTACACCTTCAAACACGGAAATTGGCCTCTCAGTCGGCATCGCAAATCTCATCGGCTGCTGGTTTGGCGCCATGCCCGTATGCCACGGCAGCGGCGGCCTAGCAGGGCAATACCGCTTCGGCGCCCGCTCAGGCGCATCCATAATAATCCTCGGCCTAGTAAAACTGCTCCTCGGTCTCACTGCCGGTGAAACAATCATCCCACTTCTTCAACGCTTCCCAAAGAGCTTGCTCGGAGTCATGGTTTTGGCCGCCGGCGTCGAGTTGGCAAAAGTAGGACAATCTCTCGACGACATCAAGGATCTGTGGGAGGAAACAGAGCAGGAGAATCAAGATGCTGCGGATAAGAGACGTAAGCTTAATGAGCAGGAGAGAAGAAATCGTTGGGCTGTCATGTTGGTCACGGTAGCTGGTTGTTTGGCTTTCAAAAACGATGCTGTGGGTTTCATTGCTGGTATGGTCTGGCATTGGGGATTGAAGGGTTCAGAGTGGATGCAGCAGAGACAGTGGAGAGGTCAGAGAAGGTTGACGAGGTTCTTCACTTCGCGCGAGTATCAGGAAGGTGAAGATGCACCTTTGTTGCACAATCATGATGCACCTGAAGGTCGGCTTGCATAGTTCATAAGGAGATTGATGATCATTAAGCGAGCCTAATTGAAGTCGTGTCGAAAGACGTTTCAGAGACCCATGAAGAAAGTGCAATGACATATGTACTGGCACGCGTGAAATGCAAAGGAGAAAGTGAAATCGCAGGGTAAAAACATTATGATCATTGCTCGCCGCCACGCTTATTCCATGATTACGTCTCTCTCATGACAAAAAGAACACAATTTAGAAAAGGTCGTATAACATCGTTTGACTAGACTACCTCTTACTCTTCAGAGTTAATAGAGTAAGCCTTGTAGTTCTGCTTGAGGATGTCCTTCAGTCTCTTGTCCATGACATTTCTGCCGTCAAGGGTTCTCCAGACCTCGTGGGGTGCTTTGTTGACGACATCCCAGCTGATGAGGTTCTCGGTGAGCTTGGTAAGGTCGCGTTGCTTGCGCTCCCACTCGCTGTCACGGCGGTTGCTGATGCCACTGCTGATGATGACGAGAGGGACGTCGGGAGTCTGAATAGTGCGGGCGCTGGCGACCTCGTTCTTGGTCAAAGACTCGGCGATGAGGTTCTCCTGGAGCTGGGCCTTGATGAACTTGCCACCCTGGTAAGCAGAACGGCCATAGACACGGTCCTCGCGAGTGCGACCGTTGAAGATGGCACCGAAGTTACGCTGGAGACCGAGGGGTGAGATGATACCCCAGCCCCAAAGAACGAAACCTCTGTAGGCACCACCGATGCGGTGGAGGAGATCCTCGTGAAGAGGGTCGATCATCATGATACCGGCAATGTTGCGAACGTGACGAGCAGAGAAGATACGCGAAACGATGGAACCGTAGCCAGCAGAAACCAAGATGAAGGGACCCTCCTCACCGGCAACAGCCAAAGCCTCCGACAAAGCGTCAGCGGACATACCGGCACTGTGGGGGCTAGGAGCGCTGTCAGACCAAGCGTAGCCAGGACGATCCCAGTAGCAGTAGCGGTCAATCGTGCCGTTTTGGTAGGCTGCATAAGCCCAGTGCTCGAAGTCGTACTCAGAAGGAACCTCGCCAGCTTCAAGCAAGAGAGTGGGGTTGGCATCGCCAGCAGAGTTGTAGGTGACATTGCCCAAGCAGGCAAGGTGGACCTGGTACTTGTCGCCGTCAACGTAGTAGCGCTCACCGTCCATTTCCAATGTGGCATCACGAGCACGCAAGACGAGGGTTGCGGTCATGAGGACGGCAATGACAGCGTAGACGATGAGGATCAAGGTAGCCAGAGAAACAGCCAGCCACTCGCGCAGTGTTCTGCGTGTCTCGGCACGACCAGTAAGACGCTCCTCTTCCTCGCGCTTGCCCCAGGCCACAACTCTGTCGGTAATGACACACCAAAGGCCAATGAGTGTAGCCCATGCAATCGAGGCGATACCTGGCCAGCCCTCCTCAACTCTCAGGCGGGGAAGGGCAAGGATCATGATCAGATCAATGGCCAAAATACCAGTGATGATGCCCATGGTGACACGCATGGCCTTGGAGGGTGCGGCGAAGAAGAGGATGGCGACCAGAAGGTTACCGGCAGTCAGGGTGGTGTAGGAGAAGTCGAAGAAGCCAGAACCTCTGGTGTGCAGACCGGGAGGAGAGACAAAGATGCTCACGAAGAGCAGAACCCACCAGATGAAGTTGATGAGGAAGAACAGAACGGTGAGGTATCTCAAAAAGCGGACGGTCCATAGGTTGTAAGGTGACACCTATGATTGTCAGTACGATGATAAGGCGGCGGAGGAATTGCGACTCACAGCTGGGTCATCGGGGTCGAGATAACCATCTGAGTGAGGAGGACGAGGTTGAGCAGGCAAGAGTCTGGTTCTCTCATCTGCTTCACGCTCTCTTCGCTCGTAGGAGCGTCTTGAAGGAGGCCGTCTGCTATCTTCAGTCGAACCTCTGGGTGTAGTCGAGCCATCGTCGGCCTGCTCGTCGTCGTTTTTTGATCCCCACAGCGAGACCATCTTGATATATTAGCGACAGGTACCTTGTACTTGTCCGCCGAAGTTTAATGGGTGAACAAAAGGAAAGACGAGGGAAGGTCGAGATCTTGTAGGAAACGCGATTGACAAAGCTCCAGGCAGCGCAGCGGGAGATTCACAGCGATGACGATGAGCTCCCCGCATGCGCCACGATCAACGGTCTGGTCTCATAAAGACCGCACATGGTCTCATATGCCGCATGGCTGTGCTGCGCGGCTTCCATGCGAGAAGACCAGACTCATCCTCATCATGCGAATATCCTTGAAATAGGGTTGTTGTAGAGCAAGATCCCTGCAACGGATCATCCGAGTGTTTTGCTACGCTTCTGCTATCTACAGGAGAATGATGTTATGCATCGCGATAGCAGATTCTCGGTAGCTTGGCATACGCTCTGTACCAAAAACAATGTTGCTGGATAGCTTTTTCGACGAACTTGGAAAACCACGTCTGTGCTCCTAGACGCGGGAACTCAGAAGATCTGGAAAGCTTAAGCCTAGAGCGACTGCCAAGGGCGGAAAGTCTCGCGACGAGCGGAAGCCCATGTGCCAAGCGCGGACACAATGTTCGCCGCTTGCTGCCTTTCGCGAAGCTCTGGTTCAGAGAAAGCATCTGTCAAGGCAGCACACGCGTAGGGAGCCATCCAACTACGTCTGTCGCCCGCCGCTCAATACCAACACTACACAACCGTCATCATGGCCGAAAATGAAGATGCAAAGAGACTCAACCAGTACAAGTACTCGGCCATGTCCAACCTGGTCCTCCAGGCGGACCGTCGATTCATCACGCGCCGAGGTGATGACAGTACAGGTGATCCCGAGTCACTTGCTGGTCGCATCAACCTCAACGATATGGGCTCGCGCAATGCCCGCGAGTCTGCACCTGCACAACCCGCCGCACAAGACGCCCAAAGGAATCGCAAGAGAGCAGAACCCGCGCAAAGTGCCCGCGCCTCTGGCATTCTATCACAAGCAGACCTCAACATTGAAGGTCTGCGATACCGTCCTCGCACACCGGCGACCCAAGCGACCTACACATTGATCAACACGCTGGTAGCGCAAAAGATGGGAGGCGACTACGGTCTTCACATCACAGCCAGTGCCACCGACAGCATCCTGGAATATTTGAAGGATCAGGACCTCAAAGACTTTGACAAGAAGAGGGAGATTGACGATATTGTCGGTGTCAATCTATCTTCAAAGGAATTTAACGAGCTTGTCAACTTAGGCAAGAAGATCACCGACTATGACGCACAGGACGAAGATGAGAACATGGGTGACGCAGATGATGCCGGCGAAGGCGCGGATATCGATGACCGTCAGGGTGTTGCTGTCGACTTTGGTGATGAGGATGAGGAGGAAGGACAAAATTACGAGGTTCGCGATGGAGAAGGAGATTCAGATGACGAGAACATCATTGAGGACCCGGAAAACGTTGTTGAAGGAGACGCCGGTGTCGAGGATATGGCTGCTGAAGGCGATGACGAAGACCTAGTTTTCTCCGCTCCGACCGCAACTCGCTCTGCAAAGGCCGGACAAGAGGACGTTATACCCGCTCACGAAATTGACGCTTTCTGGCTTCAACGACAAATAGGACAACTCTACGAAGACGCACATATTCAGCAAGATAAGACATCACAAGCACTAGATACGATGTCTGGCTTGAATGAAGATGGCGAGGAAAAGCAATTGCGCGACGTTGAGAACGACTTGATGGAGCTTTTCGATTACGAGCATCCCGAGCTGGTCTCGAAGCTTGTCAAGAACAGGGATAAGGTCGTCTGGGTAACGAGATGGAGAAGAGCTGGTGAGGATGAGCCCGCTCGCGTGGCTGTCGAGCGTGAAATGGTTCAGGCTGGACATGGAAGCATTCTCAAGGAGCTTAAGTCTCGCCAACAAGGCACGGATGGACAGGCCTCAGGGAAGATGCAATTTGATCTCATGGATCTGGACACCGCGACCGGAAAGCCTTCTGACGCTGAAGAGAAGAAGGAGGGCCTCGTTGGAGGTCTCCAACCGAGCAGAAACATCAACCTGGAGAACCTTGTCTTCGACCAAGGCAACCATCTAATGACCAACCCCAGCGTGAAGCTACCGCAAGGATCGACCAAGCGCACCTTCAAGGGCTACGACGAGATCCACGTACCAGCACCTAAGCGTAAGCGCGAGGACTTTGAAATGCCTAATCTGCCTACCACCGAGTTACCTGAGTGGGCTCGCATTGGATTTGGAAGCTCTAAGGAGCTCAACCGCATTCAAACGCGATGCTTCCCAACCGCGTTCAAGGACGACGGTAACATGCTGATTTGCGCACCTACCGGATCTGGCAAAACGAACGTGGCTATGCTTGCGATGCTTCGCGAGATTGGCAAGCACCGTGACCCGGAGACTGGCGAAATTGACTTGGACGCTTTTAAAATCATTTTCATCGCTCCTTTGAAAGCCTTGGTCCAAGAACAGGTCGGAAACTTTGGTGCCCGTCTTGCACCTTACGGTATCAAGGTTTCAGAGTTGACAGGTGATCGCCAACTCACCAAGCAACAGATTGCCGAGACCCAAGTCATCGTTACAACTCCTGAGAAGTGGGACGTCATCACCCGCAAGGCCACAGATACCAGCTACACGAATCTTGTGCGTCTGATCTGTATCGACGAGATTCATTTGCTTCACGATGACCGTGGTCCAGTTCTTGAGAGTATTGTGAGTAGACAAATTCGCAAGATTGAGCAGACTGGTGAACCCGTTCGTCTTGTCGGTCTCAGTGCTACACTTCCCAACTACCGCGATGTTGCTACTTTCCTCAGAGTCGACATGCAGAAGGGTCTTTTCCACTTCGACGGTACCTACAGACCTTGTCCTCTGAAGCAGGAATTCATTGGTGTCACCGAGAAGAAGGCAATCAAGCAGCTCAAGACCATGAACGATATTTGCTACAACAAGGTTCTCGAGCAAGTTGGTCAGCAGCGTAACCAGATGCTGATCTTCGTACACTCTCGTAAAGAGACTGCGAAGACAGCCAAATACATTCGCGACAAAGCTCTTGAGCTTGACACCATCGGCCAGATCCTGAAGCATGATGCTGCCAGCAGAGAGATCCTCACCGAAGAAGCTGAAAGCGTTACTAACGCTGACCTGAAAGACTTGCTTCCTTACGGTTTCGGTATCCATCATGCTGGTATGAGCAGAGCCGATCGTAACTCAGTTGAAGAGTTGTTTGCCGCCGGTGATGTCCAAGTACTCGTTTGCACAGCTACTCTCGCCTGGGGTGTCAACCTCCCAGCTCATACTGTCATCATTAAGGGCACTCAGATCTACTCTCCTGAAAAGGGCAGCTGGGTTGAGCTGTCTCCTCAAGATGTCCTCCAAATGCTTGGTCGTGCTGGTCGTCCACAATACGATACTTATGGTGAAGGTATCATCATCACCACGCAACAGGAGATTCAGTACTACCTGTCATTGCTGAACCAGCAGCTCCCTATCGAGAGTCAGCTTGTTAGCAAACTGGCAGATAACCTCAACGCTGAAGTTGTTCTTGGAAATGTCCGCACTCGTGATGAGGGTGTCGAATGGCTGGGTTACACATACCTTTTCGTGCGTATGTTGCGATCGCCAGCCCTATACCAAGTCGGAGCAGACTATGAGGATGACGAAAACCTGGAACAGAAGCGCGTCGATCTGATTCATTCAGCCGCCTTGCTTCTGGAGCAAGCAAACCTTGTCAAATATGACAAACGTGCAGGCCGCATTGTGTCAACAGAGCTTGGTCGCATTGCATCCCACTACTACATCACCCACAAATCAATGTTGACCTACAACCAGCAGATCCAGCCATCGATCACACCTATCGAGCTGTTCCGTGTCTTCGCTCTCAGCGAAGAGTTCAAGTACATTCCCGTTCGCCAAGACGAGAAGCTTGAGCTCGCAAAGCTGCTTGGAAGAGTTCCTATCCCTGTCAAGGAGACTATTGACGAGCCCAACTGCAAGATTAACGTCTTGCTCCAAGCATACGTATCTCGTCTAAAGCTTGACGGTCTTGCTCTTATGGCTGACTTGGTCTACGTCACACAATCTGCTGGCCGTATTCTGAGAGCTGTCTTCGAGATCGCGCTCAAGAAGGGTCTGGCTTCAGTCGTCAAGGATGCTCTCAACCTTTGCAAGATGGCCGAGAAGCGTATGTGGCCAACCATGTCACCGCTCAGACAATTCCCAGAGTGCCCTGCCGATATTGTCCGCAAAGCTGAACGTATCGACGTGCCATGGTCGAGCTACTTTGACCTTGACCCTCCTCGCATGGGTGAGCTTCTTGGTATGCCCAGAGCTGGTAGACAAGTCTGTGCTTTGGTCCAGAAGTTCCCTCGCTTGGAGATTCAGGCCCAGGTGCAGCCCATGACACGAACCATGCTTCGCGTCGAGCTTACCATCTCACCCAAGTTCGAGTGGGACGAGAACCTGCATGGCAAGTCTGAGAGTTTCTGGATTTTGGTAGAGGACTGTGACGGTGAGGAAATCTTGTTCCACGACCAGTTTGTCCTTCGCAAAGAATATGCTGAGGCTGAGATGAACGAGCACCTGGTGGAGTTCACTGTTCCCATCACTGAGCCTATGCCCCCTAACTACTTCATCACTGTCCTATCAGACAGATGGATGCACTCTGAGGCACGCCTGGCAGTGTCTTTCCAGAAGCTTATCTTGCCCGAGAAGTTCCCTCCTCACACGCCTCTTTTGGACTTGCAGCCCCTTCCTATCGCTGCTCTCAAGCGCGAGGAGTTCGTAAACCTCTACCCTGACTGGGAACGTTTCAACAAGATCCAGACTCAAACATTCAATGCGTTGTACGCCTCGGATGACAACGTATTCGTTGGTTCTTCAACCGGTAGTGGCAAGACTGTCTGTGCTGAATTTGCTCTCCTCCGTCACTGGAGTCAAGGTGATGGCAAGGCCGTCTACATTGCACCTTTCCAAGAAGCCATCGACGCTCGCTACAAGGACTGGCAATCACGTCTGACCGGAATTGCTGGTGGTAAGCAGATCGTTAAGCTTATTGGTGAGACCACTGCCGATCTCAAGTTACTTGGTGAAGGAGATCTCATCCTTGCCACTCCCCAACAGTGGGACATGATGTCTCGTATGTGGCAACGTAGAAAGAACGTTCAGGCTGTGACACTTGTTATCGCTGATGATCTTCACATGATTGGGGGCCAAAATGGCTACGTCTACGAGACTGTTGTATCTCGAAGCCATGCCATCAGCAAGCAGCTTGAGAACGGTCTCCGTATCATCGGTCTCAGTACCTCGCTCTCCAACGCCCGCGATGTTGGTGAGTGGTTTGGCGCTAGCAAGCACACCATCTTCAACTTCAGCCCTCAGTACCGTCAGATCCCTCTCGAGCTCCACATCCAACCTTTCACCATTCCTCATTTCCCTTCTCTCATGTTGGCTATGGTCAAGCCTGTGTACCAATCTATCGCACAACTTGCCGCTGGTCAGCCTGCTATGGTGTTCATCCCAAACCGCAAGCAGGTCCGTGCAACTGCCATCGATTTGCTTGCAACCTGCGTCGCGGACGATCAAGAGGATCGATTCCTCAACGCCAACCTTGAGGACATCTCTTCTGTCTTGGAGAAGATCAATGAACGTGCCTTGGCCGAGTCTTTGTCGCACGGTATTGGTTACTTCCATGAGGCCCTCAGTCCTTTCGACAAGCGTGCCGTTGAGCACTTCTTCAAGGCTGGCGCGATCCAAGTCATGCTCGTCTCCAGAGATTGTGCTTGGGAGGTCCAGACACCTGCTCACATGGTCATTGTGATGGGTACTCAATTCTTTGAGGGTCGTGAGCATCGCTATATCGACTACCCCATCAGCGAGATCCTACAGATGCTTGGAAAGGCCGGTAGACCCATGGAAGACAAGAAGGCACGAGGTGTTCTCATGTGCCCTGCTGTCAAGAGAGATTACTACAAGAAGTTCTTGACAGAGGCACTTCCCGTCGAGAGTCAATTGCAAGCCTTCTTGCACGACGTCTTTGTAACCGAGATCAGTACTAAGACAATTGAGGACACTCAGGATGCCATCAATTGGTTCACTTACACCTACTTCTACCGTCGTCTGATGGCCAATCCCAGTTTCTACGGTCTTACTGATACGACACAAGATGCATTCAACTACCACCTCTCTGAGCTGATTGAGTCCACTCTTAAGGACTTGACCGATGCAAACATCATCGAGGTCGACGAAGAAGACGATGGTTCAATCACACCACTCAACGCTGCCATGATCGCTGGTTACTACAACATCTCCTTCATCACTATGCAGACCTTCTTGCTTTCGTTGAAGAAGACTACCAAGCTGAAGGGTATCCTCGAGATTGTCACTGCTGCAACTGAGTTCGAAGACATTCAGTGCCGCCGTCATGAAGAGCGCATTCTCTCGCGCATCTACGACCGTGTACCCGTCAAGCTTGCTGAAGTCAACTTCGAGTCACCTCACTTCAAGGCCTTCATCCTGCTGCAAGCACACTTTTCGCGCATGCAACTGCCTGTGGATCTTGCCAAGGATCAAGAGCTGATTCTCAAGAAGGTTCTCGTCTTGTTGAGCGCCTGTGTTGATGTGCTTTCATCAGAGGCCCACCTCAACGCCATGAGCGCCATGGAGATGAGCCAGATGGTTGTTCAATCCATGTGGGATCGTGACTCACCACTTAAGCAGGTTCCTCACTTCGATACCGACGTCATCGAAGCCGTCAACAGCAACGGCATCAACGACATCTTCGAGTTCATGGATGCTATGGATCCTTCCGAGAACCCCAACTACGAGAAGTTGGTCAAGAGTATGCGTCTTAGCAACCAACAATTGGGCGATGCCGCTCGCTTCACCAACGAGCGCTATCCCAACATCGAGCTCAACTTCGAGCTTGAAGATGCTGAAAACGTCACTGCCGGCGAGCCTAGCTTCATCAATGTCAGCATTGAGCGTGATGTTGACGAAGACCAAGAGCCTAACCTCACTGTTCACGCTCCCTTCTACCCTGCTCAGAAGACCGAAAACTGGTGGTTGGTTGTTGGTGAGGAGAGCACAAAGAACCTGCTCAGCATCAAGAAGGTCACCATTGGACGCGAGCTCAAGGTTCGCTTGGACTTCACCGTTCCTACAGCTGGCAAGCACGACTTGACCTTGTTCTTGATGAGTGATTCATACGTTGGCGTTGATCAAGCACCCACATTCAGTGTAGATGCCGCTGAAGGCGAAGAAGAAGAGGATGAGGATGAAGAAATGGAAGGATGAGTTATCTAATCAAAGCGAAAGGCGTTAAATGGGCAGTCGTCTAAACGACATGTAGAAAAATTGGAAAAGTAGATCCATATTCTGTTTTGAAAATCAAGCGTTTTTGTACATTACTGCACCTTATGCTCCCTACTCTTCCGTCGTGATTGGTGAACCATGCAAAAATGTGTGTCTTTCTCTCAAGTCTCATGCTTTAATGACAAGCGGCGCTCTTGGTGACTGTAGAGTTACCAAAAACCAAGTATCCCACAAACGCACCCACAGCAACAGACAACATGATCCAGCCATTATAAGTCATGAAAAGTAGCCTGCGACCCGATGAGTACACTGAAACAGCCGCGGGAAGGAAGGAAAGGCTTACATGATGAAAAACGAGTAAAAGACCTGAACGGCATAAAAAGCAGCCTTGATGGTCTTCGACTTTGCATGCGCACCGGCGGCGCTTCGTCCTGACGCGAGCAATGAGCTTCCTTCACCATCATCTTTGTAAAAAAGGTCATGCCATTTTAGCCAACTTGTCTGGATTGATCTCGAAAAAACCAGGGATATAACAAGCAAGCAAAGACAAAACATCAGACAAGAGGCCGAGATGGCAAAGGCAAAAAACAAGGATATGAAGGGGTAGAGGGGGAGAGGAATGGAGGCAAGGAGCACTTACTCGGTAGATCATCAATTTCTCTCTGGACTTTGGCTTCATAGCGACGGGAGAGTTCGCGGATGAGTTCGTAGCCGGCTGTGAGGATGACAACGCCTAGGAGGGACCAGACGAGGGACATGGTCGAGGTGACGCGCCAGGATTTGAAGACGATGCAGAGGTTGTTTGTGTCCCATGTGAAAAGCATCTGGTATCGTGGTCAGTGTTGGTTCTCATCTCTGGTATCTGTATAGCAGATTATAGTGGCTGCGAGGATGGTTTGGTCTTACGTTCATGTTGCACATGTCTCCGTGATCCATACCGCCATGGTCCATGCCGCCGTGACCCATGTTGCCGTGATCCATGTGTGAGTGATCCATCATGTGTGATGTTTCTGGTATCGCAGAAGATTCGAAGAAGAAAAGAGGAATAGAAGTTCGATAAGGGAAATCGATAATTCGACCCGTCTTACGAGTCTCAGCCTAACGTGAGGCTGGGCCCATACGGAGATAGAGTTAGCGCGGTCCGAAACGGTCTTCCACAGGTCTTGGCATTATACCTTTCTCCACGATTAGGGACCCTTGATTTCCATGACGCAGAGACGTGGGATCATATCATAATTCCGAAGTTGCCGTGTTGTTGTTTCCTGTCTTCATACAGTTCACAGCATATACGGACATCATGCAGCCATTCAGGACATTGGGTAGACAAGCTCTGCGACGAGCAACTGCCACACGCACACCAGCAGTGGTCCCACGCATCGCCAGGGCCAATTTATCCGTTATACCAAACCCGTCATCTACGCCCACACCTACGACCAGCAAGCCAACCTCGCCGCCCACCACACCACTAGGCTCACCACTGAACCTGCCCAAATGGTATGCCATGTTCTCCACCACATCCAGCACGCACCCACGCCTGCCCTTCCCATATCATACCATCCCATACATCCATCTAAACCATCTAGACCATCTCTAACACTCCACTCACCATAGGCTCTCCGAAAACTCACACCTCCTAAAACCCCCCATCAACAACTACTGCGTCTACTCACACCCCTTGACCGTCATGATCGTCGGCGGCCCCAACGCCCGCACCGACTACCACATCAACTCCACCCCCGAATTCTTCTACCAATACCGCGGCCGCATGCTGTTGAAAACCGTAGACCCCGCCACCAACGAGTTCCGCGACATCTACATCTCAGAGGGTGAGATGTTTTTGTTGCCCGGGAATACACCGCATAATCCTGTGAGGTTTGCGGATACGGTGGGCGTGGTCATTGAGTTGCCGAGGCCGGAGGGGGAAGTGGATAGATTGAGGTGGTACTGTCAGGGTTGTGGGGAGACGGTGCATGAGGCTGCTTTCGTGTGTACGGATTTGGGGAGTCAGATCAAGGAGGCTGTTAATGCGTTTGGGGAGGACTTGGAAGCGAGGAAGTGTAAGAATTGTGGAGAGGTTTGCGATGTCAAGCCCAAGCCAGAGGTTATGGAGAAGATGAGAACGGGTCCTCATGCTTGAGACTCTGGAAGCTTGAGATGGGGGAGTTGGACTTGTAGATATATTGGACCTTGTAGCTAGAGTAATGCATTACGGCTTTCATGACCTTTAAACCCCTTTCCATGATATCTTCATGACGTGGTCAGCCTTTTTTCTCGTTCCTCTCACCAGTCCCAGGTATCGCAGCTCAGCCAGAGAGCGCTGGAACAGAGCACTATACGCCAAATTAGTCATATGTTCGAAACGTCCACTTCAAGTTTACTCACTTTGTCAAGACCTCATCTTGGTCATCGCCCAATATCGTCACGAATGCTGTTCGCAAATCCGCAACATTCATCAAAGCTCCACTCTCCAGGTAAAGTTGGTAAAGGATAGCAGTCGACGGCTGTGTTGATGCCAAAGTATTCTCATCACCATTCGCATCCGGCGCACAGCACTCGCAGTCCAAGTAATCGTGAGGAGATGACAGCGCACGCTCGATGGCACCTCGAGGCTTCGGTGTGAAGACATCTTTGTGCGGTGACTTGAGGTCATACATGAAAATCTCGTTGAAGACCAAGTCTTTCGGGTTGATGAGGGTGGCTTCAAACTGTGTTTCGAGTGCTTCTACGAACTGTCGCAGGATGTCGGAGTAGGCAGCATCGCCTTTAGTGAGTGTAGACTTTTGCTTGCTCAACTCGACCTTCTTGGCGACGACGGTTGTTCTCAAAGTAGCGTTGTGGAGGTCTTGCTCGCTGCGAAGAGGTGCACCACCTTCTTCTTGTTGCGCTTGAAGCTTTTCGAGGTCTTTGAGTAGCTTTTTGCAAGTCTTCTGCAGATTTCCGGATGTGACTGTTAATACGTCCTGTAACGTCAATAATAGAGCCTCCGAATTTGACTTTTTGAGATACAGAAATAAGTTTCTCTCGAAGATTGAGTCTTTGAGTTGACCTGCAAGCGCATCGACAAGAAGGGCTGATTTGAGTTGTTGTTGCAATGCAGGGATGTGTTTTTGCAGCATCGCGATTGTTTCGACAGTGTCCAAGATTGCCTCGAGGGCTTTGGTGCCAGATACAATCCGGTCTTTGATATGTTCCAGAAGGTATTGGTCGTCATCTAGCAGACGTCTGGGTATCGAAGTCTCGCCATCTTCCAGGAGCGTCTCGATATATCTATGGTTGTTAGAAAGAAAAAGCGTCTGGGATGTCTGCAACATACTGTTGGAAAGAAGGCAGATTTCGTACTGCTTCTAGGTGTTCATTCGAAATATCCGCAGGCGCCACAGTCTCGTCCAAGAAGATACTGAGAGCATTGGCATAGAAGTGTGATAGATAAGCATACTACAGCCTATCAGCATGAGGTTCAGTAAGCATGGTTTGATGTCCTCATACCTGCACACTGTCGACGAAAGCGTCCAGACTTTGAATGTGCTCTCGTTGACGTCTTAGTGTAGCTGAACAGACGCCTGGACCCATCCACAGTCTTGGTGTTTCCGAATTAGAGACAGAGTATAAAGCCTCAGTCACCTGCTCGAGAGCGCTCTCTGCTTTGACGACATCGAATCGTTGACCTTGAATACATCGAGTGGCTTTCTTGGACAACTTGACTTGGAAGTTCTCAATTGAGGTGGCTACTCCAAAGAAGAAGACGAAAGGTATTCTGTCTTGCCAGCGGCTGTGAAGCGATCAGTAAGAATTGTTAGAAGACTCATGAGTGGAATAAACTTACGTCAAGAGCTCAATTGCATCTGACAGCAGGGCACCATCGAAGGCTTCACAATCTTGAAACGCAACGACTACCCGAGACAGGCTCTTCTCCTGTACGTAGTCGTACAATACTTGAAGGTCGTAATTCAAGAGTCTTGTTCGCTTCCGCGTTGGCTTGACTGCATCGACCTCGTCCTCATCATCAGACTGAGCGTTTGAAGATGTCCCTCTCGCGATGAGATTCTTGAGCAATGTCTTGAGATTCGGTGCCAAGCTAGATGTCAGAGAAACAAAGATGCTTTGATCGGTTTGACTGATTCTGTTGAAAAGTTGAGAAAATAGCAAGGCATGTGATGCAATGCTTGGACCGGTGAGAATAATGGCCGAAGATATTCTGCCAGGGGCTGGCTGAGGGTCTGTGGTTTCGACGAAAGCAGAAATCTGACTGATGGTAGATTCGTTGATTTCGAGTAGTAAGATCTTGTTTTGTTAGATTGATCGGTTGGAAAGGGAAGGAATAAGCATACCTTCAGACGTGCTTGCTGTTTGGCCCACAGACGTTGGTACAGGGAGCGACGGAGTGGCCAAGAAGTCTGAAGACCTTGCAATGGCTCAATCTTGCGTCTCTTGACTGGCCCGTCCCTCTTACGAGCCGAAGGATCATACTGATAGCAAGTCTGGAAATCCATGACTTTGTCGACATTCAATGAATAGAGGTAAACATACGGGACAGACTAGGCCGACTGGAACGTGTGTTGAGAATTCAATCGGGCCGTGTTGGCAACAGCAATGACGAAGCTACCAGAAGTAAAAAGTTTGGTGGTTTCTTGACATACAATTCTGCGAATTTCCGAACCGACTGACATTAATCATCTCAGCAGACTTGATGCACGTCTTCAGCCTGAGGAGAAGCACTTTACAACCGCGACTGTTTCAACAAGCATGTCGCCTAGCTTCGAGCTCTACTAGGCGCATCATCGCCAGAAACAAACGACTCGCTGCCGAACAACCGCCACGCCCTGTCAGACCCCCTAACGAACCGCGAGATGAAGAGGAGGAAGCAATTCGCTGGTTCGAGCAAGATATGGAAACTGGAGTCACCCGTCGCGTCGAAGGCAATCCTGAAGAGCTGGAAGCACAAGAATTGAGACAGAAGATTGCTGCGCTGGAAAGGGAGCTGAAGGAATACCGCAATGAAGAGTCAGACGAGGATATGCTGGCTGCTCTTGAGCCCGCAGACCGAGCAAAAGTGGAAAAGGCATTGAAGGAGCGCAACAAGCATGAGGCAGATCTCACATCAGGCCTCACCGTCAGTCTAGACATGCCTCCCTTGACCGTACCGCTTCTCAAGAAATTCAACCAAGCCCTTCGCGAAGCCGCTATCGCTCCAGCTATGATTACCCGCCGTAAAGAGCTTTGGAGATGGTACGGTCGTGCAAAGTACAGCATTCCTGCTCTATCGAGCATGATCCCTAAGAAGGCCTGGCGCCTGCTCTGGGATCTGCAATCAGTAGATTCGCCCACAAATCCTGACCGTCTGGATCACATGGACCAACTCTTGCGCGACATGGCTGTAATCGACTTGAATATCATGCCCGACCAGCCTCTGGTTCTTATCGACACTCTGCTTGCTCTCGGCAAGGTTGATCAGGCTATCATCTCCTGGCAGCAGGCCTATGACTCCACGTCCGATCCTTCAGAGTCTCTTCTCAGACTTGGTGTACGACTCTTCTCCGAGAACGGACGCTTGGAGAAGGCCCAGACTATATTGATGCAGCTGTTCGAGCTCTTCCCTGAACATGACCCTCGTATCATCCTGCCCATCCTCACCGCTGATCTTCGTGCTGGAAAGGACGAAATGGCATTTGGGTGCTACGTCCTCATGAGCCAAAAGCTTGGCGACAAGATGAATATGGAAGACTACGATGTTGTTTCTCTTACCTTCCTCGAACATAATAAGAAGGACTACGCTCTGGCTGTCTTCCGCGACATGATGTTGCGTGGTCCCAACAAACAAATCTCGGAAGAGTTCCTTGGTGTCACGGGCCAGAATGAAGCTTACGAGAAGGTCTTTGAGCGCATGCAGCGCTTGACTGAGTCTGCAAGAGATGCCGGTGAGGTCAACGCTATCTCCCTCAAATCTCTGAGCGCTCTGCCCACACCATGGCACAACAAGTTCTTCTACGGCAGTTGGCTCAAGAAGTTGATCGGAATGCGCCAACTCGAAGCCGCCACCAAGGTCGTTGAACTGATGTATGAACGAGGTATCGAGCCAGACCCAAAACACATCAATGGTCTCATCGGAGGCTTCTTCCGCTCTGCCGTTCCGGAGTTGCAGGAGCGGGGTGAACAGATGGCTTGGAAGATGATTCAACAAAGACTGGTTCTCAAGTACAACGAGCGCAGGGCAAGACGAGGCGAAAGCACCGAAGTCGTGCCCTCGGTGCGCGAGACTGAAGAAGGCGTGGAAATACCCGCCCATGTGGCACGTCCAGTACCGACAGCGACCATCGAGACTTTCAATGTTCTGGCCCTTCATTACGGCATCAAAGAAAAGTGGGCACTAATCCATCATCTTGACCGCATGAGACGCCCTGCGGAGTACAAGATGGATACAGCCTTCTTGAACCACATACTCAACATGGTCTTCAACACTTATCACGACGACTCGAGATTATGGCAACGCTTCCTCTCAGAAGCAAAACACGTCTCCCCCGACATCGAGACCTACAATATCCTTTGGACAGCGCAACTGGAGCATCTCAACCCAAGGCTAAGCAGAAACAAAGACCGCAAAGGCTACCCCACCCCACGTCAACTGTTTGGACTCATGACCAGCTGGCTTCAACACTACGACTTGAGGAAGCAAGCCTTACTTATCAAAGAGTTCACTCCGGAAGTCTACGCAAAGATCATCTCTAGCTTCTGCTTGAACAAGGACTTTGCTGGGTGCTTGGTCGCTCTGCATGGCATTGCCCGCACCTACAAGGAGTTCCCTGATCCTGATATTGCTCGTATCATTATGACTGGCGTTGCGAATATGGCAGAGGCTCAACCGACTACAATCCGGGGTCGTAGAGGTCGTCAACAATTGCCCGCTTCTGCCGCCCGCCTGAAGAATACGTCTAAAGTCATGGCTACGATTGCACAGAAGCGTGCAGAAGCTGCTCTGGAGAAAGGTGTTGACATCACTGCCTTGGACGTTGAGGCTCGCAAGGAGGAAAGTCTGAATTTGCTATCCGAGTTCCTCAGACTGGTGTTGGTCAGAGTGCATGAAGATGCTGAAGTGGCGGAGAGTAGTATTCGGCAGGCTGCTCAAGCCATGCAGTGCCCGGACATTAGCGCCGGCGACAAGGACTGTTCGAACGTTTAATATAAAGAGGTTGTACATCATGTAGAATAGGCATCTAGGTTCTTGGGTTTTGGGTATCATATATGTACAGTAGCATTATTGTGTATCAAAACACCACTCCATTTTTCTCATCCTCCATCATCATCATCATAATCATCATCATCAATCATGTTCCTCTTCCGTCAAGCCCGGGCATCCTTCCATCTGGTCATCTGGATACCTGTATTTGCACCAGAAGCAATAATGGTAGGTCTTCCGCAAGTACTCGACCACTTTGTCAAGTCTTTCTCCAACCTCCAAAGCATTGTAACCATCCAACTCTTTATCTTCTTCGTCCTCGTATTCCTCGATTTCCGTGCCCATGGCCAATTTATCATCCGCATCAGCTTCATCATCCTGATACCTCGATGACAGCGAATCCAAAGCTCCTTTGCGCAACACCCTATCTCTATCCCTCTGTTCCCTCTGCACTGCCAAATTCCTCCACAGCAAATTCGCCCTCTTCGCCGAAACCTCCACTTTCCTCCCCGTCTTTTCCTCTTCCTCTTCTGTGTCCAACTTTTCACACACTTTCATCGCACCCCACCACTGCCCTTCCTTTTTCTTTTCTTCCCTCTCCGCGGCAACGCGTATACGATATTCACCCTCCTCCGCCTTTTGTCTCTTTTCTTTGCCTTGAAGCTCTTCCATCGCTTCCCGTATCTTGCGCTTTTTTTCATTATCCATACCTATACCGCCTTTTCCCTCCTTGACACTAATTTCTATCGGTTCCGTCCTCGCATTTGCGCTTTTACCCAACGCGCCACCTTTGAATCCCATTTTGGCCATCATTTGCGCGCCCTTGGAGGTAGGGGTAAGAGTTGAGGTGGCAAGGGCTTTCTCACGGTGCGCTTCCGCTTCGGCTTCTAATTGTTTTTTGGTCTTGGGGTGCGATTTTAGGGATGCGATGCGCCGGCGTTCTTGGTGGCGTTGGAGGGATGTTTTTGGGTTGGTGGTTTGTGGGGGGTCGGCGAAGGACATGGACATGTAGTCGTCTTCGGCGTCACTCATGGTTGCGGGTTTCGTGTGCGTGTGGAGTGGTTCGGTTTTCGTGGCGGTAGGATGTGTGCTGTAGAGAGCCTCTTGTGGAAGGGTGGTTTGTGGGTTTGTGATGCGCCGGGTAGAAGAGGTGACGCAGGTTGTGATCAATAACTTGGTCGGTGGTGACAGGTTGATGGAGAGGTGCAATAATTGAATGCTTTGCGTACGTCTGTCGTATAATGGTTCGTCTGTGGTGTGACTGAAGTTGCAGTTTTCCTTGGGCTCGCTTTCAACTTCAAGAGTCGCAAACTTCCCGATTGGGACGCGTGTGGTCTGTGCATTTGTGCCGCTTCATAAATCACGATTGCATAATTATGGAGATATCCATGTATGTTGATAGCCAACGAGGCAGAGAAACTCAAGAGGTAGAAACGCCGCTATCTTATATGTGTCATTGAAGGGGGTATATGTATGCTCCCCACCCATTAACGCCATACCAAACCGTGGATCAGAACGCAAATGCAAGAAATCCAGCCCATCAACCCTCATCGTCCAACGCACCCCCCCATGACCATTCGTACAATCTCGACCCTTGACATACCATAAGCGTCGGTCTATCGTCAGGCGAGTGCACAAAGCGCATTCTGTGAATCCGTCCCTTCTCCTTGCTCGGATTGGCTCCATTGAGACTACCCATCAACTTTCCACTGGACAACGAATGCAGCTGAATGACATTATCGTCGTCCGCAGTCGCAAGAAGTTGTGCATCTGTCAGGACGTCCATGGACAATTTCGGGAACTCTGTCTTCATAGGCGCCATACGGAGAAGAGCTGGTGAAGGTGTATGTGGACCCTTTGGCCTCGAAGTCATGCGCGTGTCGTAGATGGAAGTGCCTTTGAACCCAGACACCAGAACTCGTGAACCATCGCCTAGACTGCGGACGCCTGTGACGCCACTTGTGTGTTTGAAGCGTAATGATGTTCCTGCTGCTCTGGCATCCCATAAGTAGACCGGGCTTGATTTTGTGCCTCCTACAGCTACAGTCGGTGTGAGCCAGTCAATGGACCGTACATCTTCTCTAAGACGGTGATGCTGGAGGAGGTCGCCACGTGAATCGAGCATGTAGACTCCTTCCGAACTACCGATAGCAATGACATCGCGGGTAGCGCCAGCCGGACATGGACTAGCGGTCCATAATGCTGTTTCTGGTCCTCCTAGCATAGAGTAACATGGTGCTGGCGAGTCCAAGATTGGCGGTGATCCCTCCATATCGATACCTCCAGCCATTCCTGCCACAAATACATTTCCAGGATGTTGTCGGTCGTATGACGTCGCTACAAGCGTCCGTGATGATGATATGCTGACTGAAGAGATATCCGATCTGAAAGCTGCAATATCGTATGCATTCTGTGATTCTCCTAGAAATTGAACTCTGCCAAAGTTTCTAGAGCCCAATGCCATGAGAATAGCATCCAGTTCGTCGTCGATGAAGAAGTCGTGGATGTTGTCGCGCTTGCCACAGCTTTCGCAGCTCTTGAGGCTCAAAGTTTCGTAGCCTTGGAACTGCGCAGCCATAGCAGCAATTCGAGCTTCGTAATTGACAAAATGCGAACGTCCTTGTTCACGCCATAATCCTATTCCGGCTGCTGATGCTGAGTCCAGTACTCTTGATCGCCGAACAGTTTGCATCTCGCGCTTCTGTTTCATAGCCGCGGACCGCTTACGCTTCTGTAAGATGTGTTAGACTCTGAGCTTTGACGTCAAAACACTCCTTATCAAAGGGTATAGAGGAACCGGTGGTGATGGAAGACCAAGGTTAAACATCAGGGTTGAACATCAAGGTGGTTTTGAGCATCTGCACCTGCCTGTGTAGAACTGTCTTCGAGATGACTGTTTTTCGAGGACCAGTTTCGTGAGCTATTTCCACTGCTGACACAAATATCGCTCATGCTCAGTGTGTCTGTCTGCGAAGACCTTGAACGATCTTTTGTGTCGAAAGTAATGCGGGTCGATGTCTTTCACCGCTCGAGAAGTTTCCTGTTCATCCAGAAGAAACAAGACTTACTCTAGATTGCTCCTTCTCCTTGCGCACATTTTCATGAGAGTATTTGGCACCTTGCGGCGCGATATGATTCGCCTGCACCTGAAAGTACTTGCCCTTCTCAGCATCTGTGAACGAACTCGTCAGATCTGTGCCGTCTTATAGAATGCCTGTTTAGTAAAGTTTTACCGTAATAGAAGCCAGGAATTTCTCGTTGTGCCATGATAAGGTAGTGTGGAAAACTGAAGAAAGACGGTCAGAACAAGCATGAGAGGTGCGCATCTGCAAGAGCGTCATTCGGATGCCGTGACAAAACGTCGTGCAGCGGGCCGGACCGCTCTTCCGAAGGCATGTGAGATCTCGTTGCCCAAAGCTTTTATATCTGGACCAGCGAAACCAAGGGGTGAGGTAAAAATTCCAGAAGTTTTGAGGTCAGAGAGAACAGTGTGCACTTATAGCATTACATCCGTAGAGAGGAAGCATTTGAAGATGTCAAAAATTTCATTGTCTTCTAAAAACTATATCAAAATGCATAGCGGGGTCTTGCCTACTTGTCGTGGAAGGGGTATCAGCAGTACGTTAACAATCAAGCAACCCAAATGACAGAAGAAAGAAGTGGACCGATGCTTGATCATGTTCTCACCATGCCAATCCCGAAATGTTCTTGATCAATCCGCTCGATGTTGATCTGTTGAATCCATGAGAAACGCCTTAACCGCCAAACTCCATGTTATGCTTCCCTGCTTCGTCTCCTTCGTGGTCTGCCAAGTACTATATGATCGAGCCCAATTGGTGCTCAGAGTCCAAATTTGAATTCGTACTTCAGCCCTTTGCTGGCACACCATTCTCTTAGCAGTGCATATCCAACTCTCACTGCAATGAGAGGCTCGGTGTCTAAGCCAAGTGGTAAAGTGAAATCGCCGGCATAACGACCAAGCTTGACATCTTCTTCAGCTCCCGCTGCAGACCCGTTATTATTCGTGGCTTTCTTCCACGTCTTTGGGAAAGTGGTCATCATCGCAGTAAGAGGCAACTTTGCGTTTCCTTCTTTCGAAGCCTTGAGCCCTCCTGAAGCGGCAGTGTGGAACTGGTGCGTTTCTTCGGACGTTATGGCTTTTACCCGTTCGCGCAAAGCGGTCAATCGCAGTATGATCATAGCATTGCACACGACACTGAGATGACAGACCACCCCTTCTAGGATCGAGATGTGCTGACAGCGATCGCGGACAAAGTTGACGAAGCCCGGGAGGGTTAACCAGGTGGTCTTGCCTTCCAATGGTAGAGGCGGATCCCGAGAAGCAAACATGCGATCTCTGCAGTAGAAGGAGAGCATGAACAACAGCAACGATTCAAGAGACATAACCGCTGCCATATCGCGGGATCGCGGTTCATTGTTGCTACCATTAGGTTTTTGAGTGTCCAGTGCTGTAACAGCGTGCTTCAAGTCGCGACCTAAAGTCCCAATGCGCGACGCCTCGGTATTCCAAGCGTTCGACTCGGCCGTGCTTCGCGAACTTGATGAAGGTGACGGCCTGGTGACGCCGTTGACTTGACGTGAAGACTGCGGTGTGCCATTGACCATGCTATCTGTCGACTCAACACGCTTCATGGCGGCTGATGTGCGCAAATCTTTGGTCGAATTGCGCGCGCTAGGTGTGTCCTTTGATATTGCAGGTGTCACTGACATAGGAGTATTGGACTCTTGCTTTGTACCAGACTCGGACTTGACGGCCTTCTTGCGCTTTGAGTCTGGGAGAGTAGTATCTTCTTCCGCAGGACGCGGCCGTTTACTCGCTTGAACCGGGACTTGAGGCTCGGCCGGAGACTCATCAGGGCGTAATACACGAATCGTAGACTGCGGCTTCGTCTGCAAAGATGCGTGTGGTTGTTGCTTCATCTGCAGAACACGACAGAGATTCTTGCGTATGCCCTTAGGGATCTTCAGCTTGACAATAAGCGAGTCGCGGGGAGAGCGAGATTCTGCCTCTTGCGGAGTGTCGCGTGTCTCGGGCTCTGGAATGTTAGGAGGGTGTTTGCGCGCCGTCTCAGGGGCTGGTGGTCGCGGAGAGGGAAGACGCTTCGATGCATGTTTGCGTCGCGCTGGCTGGTAAGGCTCCGCATCGAGTGAGGCGATGATGGTCGGCGGCAGAGTAGGGGATAATCGAGGTGGCAGGAGGGATTGCCGTGGTTGTTGCGGTGGTGGTGCTTGTTTTGGAGGGGATGGATCGCGCACAGTGAATTGAAGTGGTGATAGCATGCGAGGTAGATTGGCCGAGTCGCGCGACTTTAGCGATTGCGAGGATGTCGAGGCGGACACAGTCTTGCTGCTGGGGAGCTTGTTGTCTTTGATGTCATCTTTGTTGTCGGGTTGCGTCTTCTTATTGGCGTAAGCGGCGAGACTGATCTTCTTCTTGGGAAGCATGCTGGGAGTGCTTTGCGCGCTGCTCTCCTTTTCTTTTGTCTGCGATGTGACTGAGGCATTGTCTTTCTGGTAGTGTGAATTGCGATGTAGCTGAAAGACGTCCGAGAGCGGCTCGTGATAGTAAAAGGTCTGGTACTGTTGATTCGGGTCGTCGTCAGATTGGAAAGGGGTTCCAGTACGCCACATCTGCGACGAGTGGTGAGAATAGTGGTGGTATTTGGGCTCGTCCTGGGGGATGCTCAAGACGTATGGCTCGTCGGGCGTCTTGAGCATCATGCGATCAATACACGCATCGATCTGGCGGAGGAGGTCGCGTTCTCGCTCCCGATCAGGGCGTGATGCAGCCATTGTGCGAAGTTGGCTGTACTGTGCTCCCGTCAGACCATCGTTGGCATGCCCTGACGACGGTTGAATGCGGCAGTAAGTTGATGCATTGAGAGAGACTCCCGGCTGCCGAATCACTAACTACGGGGACAATCGACCGCGCGCTATGCGGCGCCATCCGCAACCCTCTGCCGGCCCCACCTTCCCCAACTGCCACAAAGTAACCCTCCACCCTCCTTCGCTTTCACTTTCAGCCTCTCCGACCTCGTTCGTCCCTCTTTGTGTGAGACAGGCTGCTCCTCTTCTTTGTCTTCAGCTGCATCTAACCGCCAGTACGAGTCACACAGACTACTTCCCCGCTTCTTCTCTGCATGCGAATGATGCTTCTATACAGGCTTCGGTGCTTGTGCTCGACAGACTATGAATGCCACAAGTCATGCACTGCAGCTCCGATTTGCTCTAGGCTCTAGCAAGGAACGCGTCCCTTAGTTCGACCTTGTTTGCTGCAGGTTGCACCCTGTCTGATCCTTCATGTTCTGAGAATGATAGGAAAAAGTGACCCGAATAAGCACGCGTAACTGCTGAATAAAGACGTCGTAAAATCAATCCTTCTCACTACGAATAGGCTTGATAGCTGTGTGATTTCATAATGTGTTAGGAGGGTTTGTGAAGAAGTCATTCGAAAGTGATGGACTCAATTGCGGGCAATTTAGAGAGCAGAAGTTGGCCTTTCCCGAAGCGGCTGACCGCCTTGGGCTTTGGTCAAATGTGTCGGTGTTTCGCTGTCTTCGCAAAGCACCAAAGAGCCCAAGACGAATCAACAAACCCCGCCACTACACAGCACCACATAGCACTCGACTCAAGCCGTGAATTGTGTGTTCCAGTACACTACAGCTCTCAATCTTCGTATCAACTCCTACATACCTGGTGGCGAGCATGGATGCTCAGGTAAGTGACAGCCCACGTGCCTGCCCAAATTTCAGAAGCTGCTTGCTAAACAAGTCGCTTCACTCACAGGTCGAGAGCGCCATCCAAATCGCCTTTGACCCTCGGGCCGACCAGAACCTCAAAGCGCAGGCCTATGAGTTTCTGCAGCAGCTGCGCGACGACGCTTCAGGCTGGCAAGTCTGCCTAGCCCTCTTCACCCGCAACCCTCCCCCGGACGAAGTTGTGCGCCATGTCTGCCTCGAACTGGTCAGTCATGCCGTCCAGACAGGCCGTCTGGATGAGCAGAGTCTGTCTTATGTCAAGGACCAGCTCATGACATACATACACCAAACTTTCGCGAACCAAGCAAACCGTGTCGACTCGCCCAGCATTCAGAACAAGCTGACCCAGACTATCACCTACCTCTTCACCTCACTCTACGCTACCGTTTGGCCCACATTCTTCGAGGACTTTAGATCACTCGCTGGCGACGCAAACGCAATTGGCTCCGACAACCCTCAAGGAACCATCCTCTACCTTCGCATAACAAATTCGATTCACGACGAAATCGCCGATGTCCTGATTCCTCGTACTCCGGAAGAGCTCAAGCGCAATGCCGATCTCAAAGACTACGTGCGCTCGCGCGATGCTCAAAACATCTCTACCTTCTGGCAACAAGTTCTGGCAAGGTGGAGACAGATTGATTTGGGTATTGTTGAGTTGTGCCTCCGTTGCGTTGCACGATGGGTTAGCTGGATCGATATCTCGCTTGTGGTCAATCAGAACATGCTCAATTTGCTGCTGGAAATTGCCGGTCAACCAGACATCTCTTCGGCGGAAAGTGCCCAGGCAAAGATTCGTGATGCCGCCATCGACACATTCACTGAGATTGTGGCCAAAAAGATGCCTAGCCAAGACAAGATCAACCTGATCTCATACCTCAACCTAGCCAATGTCGCCGGTCAACTCGTTGCCAGCCCCGCCTTGCACGAATACCGAAGTACTTCGAACTACGACAACGATCTCGGCGAGACTGTAGCGAAGCTGGTGAACAACGTCGTCTTTGATGTTGTTAAGGTACTTGACTCAGAAGGTCTCGACGCAAACACAGCTGCTCAAGCCGACGAGTTGCTCCGACTGTTTGTTCCATACCTTCTACGATTCTTCTCGGACGAATACGATGAAATCTGCTCCGCCGTCATCCCTTCGCTCACCGACTTGATCACCCTGTTCCGTGTCTTGGCCAAACGAGGAGCCCTTCCCGATCAGTATCGCGCCATGCTGCAGCCTATTCTCGACACCATCATTCTCAAGATGAAATACGATGAGACGGCGGATTGGGGAGCTGAGGGTGAACAAACAGACGAGGCTGAATTTCAAGAGCTGCGCAGGAGGTTACACGTTCTTCAGCAGGCTGTTGCTGCTGTCGATGAGACTATGTACATGGAAACTCTGAGCAGAGTCGTTGCTACGACCTTCAACAGAATCTCCACAGACAACAAGCCCAACTGGCGGGATTTGGATTTGGCTTTGTACGAAATGTACCTTTTCGGCGAATTAGCCGTCAAGAATGGTGGCCTCTATCAGAAGAGCTCCCCTTCTAGCACTGCATCTCAACATCTCATTGAAATGATGGCCAAGCTTGTCGAATCTGACATTGCCTCGTACCCACACCCAGCTGTTCAACTGCAATACATGGAGATCTGTGTGCGCTACTGCACTTTCTTCGAACATCACACGGAAAGAATTCCTCGTGTTCTCGAGAACTTTGTCCGTTTCGTTCACAGCGACCACATCAAGATCAAGACACGCTCCTGGTATCTCTTCTTCAGATTTGTCAAGCATCTTCGCAGCCAACTCGGAAACGTCGCCCAAACCGTCATCGAGACTGTCGCCGATCTACTCACCATCCACGCCGAAGTCCCTAAGGAAAGCGATGACGATGATATGTCATCTGAGGAGAACGATCAATCCGCAGACGCTATTTTCACCAGCCAGCTTTACCTCTTCGAAGCTGTCGGAGCCATTGCGTCCACAACCTCGGTACCCTTGGAAAACCGCATGCTCTACGCTCGTACTCTTGTTAGCCCCTTGATCACGGACTTGGAACGTCACATCCCTGTTGCCAAGAATGGTGACGAGCGAGCAGTCATCCAAGTCCACCACATCATCCAGGCTGTGGGAACTCTTGCAAAGGGCTTCTGTGACTGGATGCCTGGTAACTCATCGGGCGCCCCTCCACCATCGGAGCTGGCAAACGAATTCTCGCCTGCTGGCGAAGCAGTCCTGACAGCTCTTGAGTCTCTCAAACACTCTATGCTCATCCGTACCGGTGCTCGCTTTGCCTTCTCACGCATGCTTGGTGTTCTCGGATCAGGTATCCTGCAGAAGCTGCCTAGATGGATCGATGGTCTACTCTCACAGTCATCCACTAAGGATGAGATGGCTACATTCTTGAGGCTGCTGGACCAGGTCGTTTTTGGCTTCAAGACAGAGATCATCGAGATCCTCGACCAACTGCTTACTCCTCTCTTGCAAAGGGTGCTTGCTGGTCTGTCAGAACCTACCACTGGTACTGATGATGCTATTCAGCTTGGCGAGCTCAAGATGCAATACTTGCAATTCATCCTTGTAATCCTCAACAACGATCTGGCGCCTGTTCTTGTCAGCAGTGCCAACCAGCAGACATTCGAGACCATCCTCACCACCCTTGAGCACTTCTGTCGCGATCCCTCAGACTACCCCACAGCCCGTCTTTCTCTTGCCGTTCTGACCAAGATGACACAAGTATGGGGCGGCCCTGACCTCACTATTCCAGTGCCTCCAGGTGCCGCCCAAGCAGCTGCACCAACGGTTCCTGGCTTCGACACCTTTATCATGCAACGCTTCTCTCCTCTCACCTGGGCTCTGATCTCATCTCCATCATTCCAACCAAAGGATGCCCAAGCACGCAGCTACCTCACCGAAGCTGCCACTCTGCAGTGGACCATCCTACGCAAATGTGGTGCAGCTTATGAAGCCCATCTGCGCGATTCAGAAATGTCAGGTCTGGGTCTCCAAGCCCCCATCATTGACGAATACATCAAGCATCTCGAAGCAAAGGACAAGCTCGAGTTCAAAAAGTTTTTTATTCAATTCGTGCAACAGGTTAGATCATGAAGAAGCGTGGAGGAAAACACATGAGCGTTTTTTATTTGCAAACATCAATTGCATTGAAGAGAGTAGGATTTATTGGGGGACCTTTCTTTCTTTCTTTTTTGCTCGTCTTTCCACAAATATCCATCCTCCTCTCCCCACGAACGATTGAAAGATACCCTCACAATGAAAAAAAGAAACATTCCAAGACTTTTTGATTGCCGTGTTCGCTGTCTTGATTGTGTGTAGTCGTTTTGTTGTGTTGGTTTTGCCTTCTATACTCTCGTTTAGTAATACATCCCAAACCACAAATAATCGTGACTTACAGCAAGCCTCCGTCAGGACCTTGTCGCCATGATGATAAGAATCACTAGGCGTACCTCAACCGTCGACACCCAGGTCCCCATCGAGTCGAGTATCAGGTCTCGAGCCGACAATCAGATCTGAATCCAAACATCAGTAAACAACCAACTTACAACACAAACTTCCATCCACAAAACATACACAAAATCATCTGAACCCGAACCCACAAATCCAACTCCACAACTTTTTCCACCAGACCCTTCTCACATCAGGCCAGTCCTGAGGTTGTGCCATCGCGGCACGAGCGGCCAAAGTGGCAGAAGTAGGCGGCATCCCACTCATCTCGAATGTGGACCAACCGGGGGAAGGAGGGGTCCGCTGAAGCTGCGAGGGGGTGATGAGGCGCGGTGGCGACCATTGGGTGTCAAGGTTGCGGTGGTGGTGGGAGTGGAGGGGGTGCTGGTGTCGGCTGCTGGGGAGGGGGTGTACGGGCCGCCGAAGAGGGATGGAGGAGGAGGAGCAGCAGGGGCGGAGGTAGTAGGGGTGGATTGGGGTTCCTCAGGGGGAACGGGGCGGATGGTGGACATGTTCTGCGTTGTATGTCGTGCGTATGTGCTGAGGAAGAGGAAGGAGAGAGGGTGTTTATATAGGAAGGGGGCTGGGAAGCTGTCGGCGCCGAGGTGTTGCGATCGCTTAGTCGTCCTGCATCTCTATAGTTACACACCATAAGGACAGTATTTCTGAGAGACGAGCATGGAGTTCGCAAGTCCATCTATTACACTACTCTACGTGCTTATAGCGTACTACATTACGCCTTCTATACAAATGTACCATCAAATATGCACACGCGATAATGACCACGAGACCAATACCCAGCATCATTGGTTCATCTAACGCATCCTTCGTGAGGGATGTTACTTCTATCCCATGATCGAGTCTTGCCTCAGAGTGCTCGTGCTCTGGCTTCTGAAGAGATTCCTCATGCTCGTCAATCTCGCAAATGCCATCGGCTGTACAAAAAGTGCCAATCCATGTTCGAGGAAGTTCTGATGCTGTAGGTATCGAACGGCTCATCACTTTCCCATCAGCACCAATTGCTTCGACATAAACATATGCCATGAAGCCTCTTGTCATGTACATGGTTTCGAAATCAGTCTTTTCCACATTGGCCAGAAGAGTAAAGCTATCCGACGAGTTCTTTGAAGAGCCGTAGAGGTTCCATGAGTGGACATCCGTGGCTCCGTTCCAGCTGCAGTAATGGAAAGTGTTTGCTGTCTTTGGTGTTGATCCGTACACGATAGACTTCGTTACCGGCGGTAGACGTGGTCGGCCAGTGAAGTTGAATTTGTAAGAGCGGTAGGTGCTCATTGTTTCGTCGACGAATCTGGTTTCCATGACGGGCGTGCCGTCTTGTGTGACTTCGCTGATGAGACCATAGCTGGCCCATCCGACAAAGACATTGTCGTTTGGCAACATCTGCATGCTTCCCCTTGCAATCGACGTCTCATGATCTGGTCTGTCGTAGCTGTGCAGAACCCTTGTCGTCATGGGCGAGGCAGAGGTGTTGAGTTCGACGACTACCGCACGACTCCAGTTTCCCGTAATTTTGTCTTCTGCTGTCATGCCAATTCCTGCATTGTCAAAGAAGGAGATTGTAGTGGTTGTCTTGTCTTCAAATCTGTATCTGGCATCGTGCTGCCAGGAGAAGTTGAAGCCGCTGGAATGGTCGAAATCCGAAGTCTTGCCTCCTAGTTGCCAAATCAAAGATCCGTCGGAGCCAGATATCTTGTATATACAACTCGTATGTCGTGACGATAATAGATAATCTCCATCTGCGTTCTTGTCTATCGAGTTTGCATGACTGTTGGAATATGATTAGTGGATGGCTGATCTTAGAGTTTTTTTTTTTTTACTTACAACCAGTCCCATGGTCGTTTTTGTGATGTTGTCCCGGCTTTTGGAAGATGAAAGTTTGATGCGTTCAAAGGAATATGTTCAAGTGAGCTCCAACGAAACAGAATTGCTCCAGTCGACAGGTCAATCTCTGCAATGCCGTCATCCTGGATCCAAGTCTCATCCACCAACACGGGATTGGAATAGAGGGTCAAAACAGATGACCCATCGTTGATGATGTTGTATTCATGGATGTTAAATTCTGGAGTATCGAAAAGAGGCAAGGTTGTGTTGACGAGCTCGTACTTGTCGTTCACCAGGACAGCCTTTCCTCCTGGATGATCTGGGTAGTATTCATTGGTCGAAATAATCCATGAAAGCATGCTCTCGCCTTTGTATTCGACAACTCGGAAGTCGTAGGCATCCCGCCCCGGAAACATGGTAGATCCGATCCATATTACTTGCTGAAGAACAGTCAGCCGAGTCCAGTACTTCGCGCATAGTTCTTACTCCATTCTGATCATATATGGTCGGGCCAGTAATATATGCCTCGGCAGGATCTATAATTTGTTTGGCTGCTAGTTGAGAGTATGGCGCAATGAAGAGATAGCCAGGACACACTTTGTCCGCATCGTACACAGTCAGATTGAGAAGCGGCGGCCGGTATTGTGGAAACTAGCGATGATGAGTTACGCAGGCTATCATTCAAGAAATTCGAACCTCACAGTCTGAAAGCGAGCATGTCCGTCTCGATCAGTAGATGGGACAACCGTAGCCGCGGCGACTATAGAGATTATAGCCAGTATGCATAGCGAGAGAAATTGCATTATCCTTTATAACATGTTGTATTGTAAAGCAACTCAGCAATTCAATTCGAAGCTGATGAGGCTTCAGCCCCTAACACACCCATGTCCTCCGAGGAGCAGAGATAGCGTCGAAGGATGACCGCCTCCTTTAGGGTCGGCCGCCAAGAAAAGTAATTAAACACGTTTGTGGCATAATCGAAAAGGATCATAGATTTCATTCGGATTGAGCGATATCTGAGAACCTCATCATGAAGCAGAATCAGCGATATGTCATGTACGAATAAGTCCATGTAAGGGGGCTCAAAAACTATCGCTGTAAGAATTGCTCGCTGAGTCCTTGGCCAAAGAGAAAGGTGCAAGCGCGTCATCACCACCAACCACCTCATTTTCTCCAGCCTGCTCAATTCACCTTTTCCCAAACCATCAGAACTCTTCGAGAAGCCATCTCAGATAAAGCTATGCTGTGTGCTTGTTTGCTGGATCTGATGGAACCGACATGCGTAACTTCACGCCGTGATGATAACGATGTCGCGTTCAGCTGGGGCCGGATCTAACTGTAGTTAGCAACGCAGACAAGTAAACGAAAAGCAGCGACGTACTCGACACTGGGAATATCAACAGGTTCTTGCAGTCGATCGCGCATACTAGCTTCGGTCTCTCTGGCGGTGCGAATCTTTGCGTCGAGCTCCTCGGCAATAACCTCTCTCGCTTCCAACTTTCTAGCAAAAGCTCCGACGACCTTCTTGAGGTTGCAGACGGACTTCGCAATATCGACCAAACTACCGAGTGCGACATCCAATGCTGCCGTGACGCGAGCTTCATTAGCTTGAGCAGCTGCCAACTCAGCACGTTGTTTGTTTCTCAGTTCTTCCATTGTGTCGAGGTCTTTGCTGGCGATGTCGACGACAACATTTTCGACGTAGCGGAGCATGGAGATTGAGGTGAGCGCGAGTCTGGCGACGCCTGGGCTTTCGACATCCGCAACATTGTCAAGAGCTTGATAGACGTCTTCAGTCAATGTGATCAGCTCGTCGTGGTCGATGTCGATCGACATCTTGATGTTTCGGTAAGTTTTGTAGAATATGTATGGCGTGACTGAACCGGACTGGCGAGCTTCTCAGTTGGCGACTGGATGCTTTATAGAGCAGGCTTCGCAAGACAAGACTGAGAGTACTTTTCTCTGACATTGTCTTACACACTACCAGATTGCTAGCAAACTGATGCAGTGTTCGTTCTGCTTGGAAGTTGGGACGCTCGCTTCCAACATATACAAACGTTTCTTCAATGTCTGCCCAAACAATTGATTAGGCCCTTCCGATACCTGTTCAGCATTAACAATTATTTGCTTGTGATGCGCACATCGAGCCATACTGTTATCATGGCCGATCCCGATGTGAGTTTGTCAAATATGGCAGCCTCGGAAGAGACCAGATTGTGATATTCAGGTAACTTCTGTATCAACATAGTTTCATAGTTGTTGTTAACGCCGAGAAATTTCCGGATCGCACCTGCTACGCTTTTACGATCCTAAAGTAGCTCCTTCCAGAGTTAGTTAGATACGTAAGTCGAAAGACAGCATGTCAAAGAGTCATGATTCGAGATGTCACCGTTGGTCAAAACGAGTGAGGATTGCTAGAGCAAACTCATGTGGTGGAATAATGCTATACTCATTTCGTTGTGCAGTTCTTTCTATAGTGTATTCATGTATATGTAAATTCGTTCTGAAACGTGTATGCTGCTGTCGGTTCGCCCGCGAATGTTTAACGCGGCATATGTTCTTCGAAAATCTTCGTGAGCTCTTTCAGTCGTACAGGCTTGGTCAAAAACAAGTCGACGCCACTAGCGAATGCTTCTTGTTGTGCACTTGCTGATGCCATGCCAGTAAGTGCGACGATTATGGCAGGACGCAGGCCTTTTGCTCTCTCGAAAGCTCTTATCCGTCGAGTTGACTCGAGACCTATCGATAAATAACTTGTTAGCTCAATTCACGACCAATAGAAAATCTAGAGAATCGTGCTTACCATCCATCACTGGCATATTCAAGTCCATCAGCACAAAGTCGAATGACTTGGGTTTAAGTTTAGGTGTCTGTTGAGAAAGTATTGAATTACCACTGTCATCAGGAAGACGAGTCGGATCAGAATTGGTCTGGAACGTATGCAAAGCTTCGAGGCCATTAGTAGCTGTGTCATATGCATGTCGCTGCTTCTTCATGAAAGTGGCCAGCAAGTTCAAGTTGATGTGATTATCATCGACAAGTAATACCGATACGCCCGGTCCGGATGGCGAACTAGGCATGCGAGAGATCAATGCCCGCTTTTGAGCTTCCAGAGACTCGGCTTGTCGATTCGCGTCAAGGTTGTGTTTGAGGTTGAGGTTGAAATTGAAACCACTCTTTTCGACCATAGGGGTGGCTGGGACAACTTCTGGATTCGATGCACTGCTGTTCGCCGAGAGATTGGACGTTGCTCGACGCGCCCGCGGGCGTTGGGATGATATACTCGCTGTTCGGGATAGCGTCTGGATAGGAGTCGCCGCAAGATCAGGGCCATAAGAATTTTCACGCTCTAAACACTGCATGAGTGTCTTTGCGATCTTATTCGGAGCCAGAGGCTGAGACATGTACTCCATCACAGGGCTGATAGCGGCCATAGATTTGGAAGATTGAAGAGCATGTGCGGACACAAGATCTTTGCACAATACTATAACCGGCTTCGTGCTGGTGAGATTGGCACTCGCAGGTCTGAGGGAAAGCCGTTGTGCCAGAGCGTTGGTGTGCCTCTTCATGACAATATAAATGTCTGCTTCTTCGGGTTCAGAAGAACATAAGATAGGTGCTTTGAACCACTTCCTGCAGAGTTCAACGATATTCGTCTCATCGGCTTCGCCTTCAGGAATGATCATGTTGATTCGCTTGCTTTGCAGCATTTCAGTAACAGCAGACACTGCAGAGGATTTACTTGACTCTGCAGGCTGACTGGTGCGTGTCATGCACACCACGACAGAGAATTGAGTGCCCTCATCCTTCTTGCTCGACACGGAAATAGTCCCGCCCATGCTGGTGATTATTTGCTTCACGATGCTGAGGCCCAAACCAGTTCCAGGTGATAAAGGATCTTCTTGGACGAAAGGAGAGAAGACACTCTGCCCAAGGAAATCGTCTGACATGCCTTTGCCACTATCAGAAACTGTGAGTAAGACCTCGACATCGTCCTCAGATGTTGGGCTGGGCAACTCTCTGGAGTCCAATCGAATCGTCACGCAGCCCCTTTCTGTATACTTCAGGCTGTTGCCCACCAGATTCAAGATGATTCGGATCCAGCCACCAGCTTGTGTTGCGAACACCCAGTCCTTGGTTGTGTCGTAATCAAGAAGAACAGTCATTGCCTCGAGCCCCTTTGCAGGATGTGCGGCAGTCAGATGTACGGGCACGGCGCGAGTGGTCATACCACTCTTTATGGGCGACACTCTAACGAACTCATTTCCAGCAAAAGCAGTGTCCACAACTTCCTCGGCAAGAATGCTGAGATCCACAGGAGTCTGTAACGTGTCAGAGCCGCTCCGGTGTACCTCGCTCCGTATCGAAGTGACAGAAGGTCGCCGGTAGTTTGAGTTCGTCAAGTTGTTGATTTTGCTAAAAGATAGCAGATTGTCGAAAGTATCCAGCAGTGTTTTTCCACAAGTCTCAATGGTATTAATCAAACCTGATTGGAAAGCGTCTAGAGGCGTGCCCTGGAGGCACTCAGAGCTGCCCATGATGCCGTGCAACGGAGTCCTGGAATCACGTTAGTTCCGTAAATATTGATTGGGCTTAAATTGCAGATGACCAACCTTAACTCGTGGGAAATGCTAGATATGAAGGTCGCTTTGGCTCTATCGGCACTCTTCACATCTATTCTCGCGATCTCCGACATGATTGATTGCCCAAACGCAATCATGTAGTTGAGCTCGCTGGAGGTAGACAAGATTCGCGTCGGACTACAAGTCCAGATTATACTTCCTGCGAACCATCGGCTACGGTGCGGATCCCACATGCCCACCAGCGCTAAACTGCGAGCATCAGGGAAAAGCTCTTTGAGCATCTTTCTTTCTCGCCAGCGTTCACCTCTCCGATTCATAAATTCGGCGGTGCGAGGAGAGTCAGTCAAACCTTCATAGATGTTGTCATCCTCATCATAGCTCCAGATCTTTCCTCTAGGGTATTTGGCTAGCAATCTTTGCAAGAACCTTTCGCTGATAGATTGGGGCGGGCTAGACCCAGCGATTTGAGAGGATCTGCGCTTGTCGAAAGGCGACAATGAGCTGCCCAGAATGATGCAATGCTTCTCGTCAGTGTTACGAACACTTTCGTTCATCTTGGTCGAGTTTGAAGATGCTGCAGTAGAAGATTGGGTGAAGGATCCTGAATGATGAGTCCCATCTACAAGGCCGGCAAAAGTTCCGATTGAGGCATCCAGGAAAACAGCGCCGTCGACGTCCACGGATGCTCGTATGATCTCTGCGGCTCGCTGAAATGCGGTTTTGATATCGGGAGAGATCGAATCTTCTTGTAGTTGGTTAGCAACCACCGTCTCCTCTGACGATCGTTGTTGTTCCTGTGAAAGCGTTGTTGAGGATGAATCGATGCCAGACGTGGCAGAAGATACGCCTGGCGTAGGCGTAGGTCCAGGGCGGACATCTGAAGTAGCTGTAGAGTCAAGGTCTGGACGCAGATGTTTGGAGGACGTTCTCGAAGGCCTAATATTAGACTGACCAGCGTCCCGTCGTGGTTGACCTTGTTCGAGATTGTTCCACCAATCCTTTAAGCTGGCTTTTCCACCCACAAATTGTCCAAGCCCCTGTACCATATTTTGAGAACGATTGAGCTCTGCGGTTGCTCGCGTCATCTCCAACTGGCGCATTATTGTCTTTGATATATCTTTGAGAAAATCGATTTCAGCTGTGGCCAGACCTTGCTCCCTCGGCATGTCATCTAGAACACAAAGGACGCCGATGTTATGTCCAGTAGACGAAATGATAGGTACTCCAGCGTAGAATCGTCCTATAGGGCGTCAGCCAATGGACACGGCCTTTATGAATGCATTGTTTCGAGTCGGCCGGGTCTCAACTCCATGACAAGCATCTTATTTGCGTGCTCGGCGTCTCAGCACCTGAGAGTTCTCAACGATACGATGATGTTGGAGAAGAAAGGCAAAAAGTGTGTTGTTTTTCTTACCGTGTGGTACCTCAGTGACCAAAGCATGGTCCTTGAATAATACGTGCTGAGACAAGTCTGGAAACACTATAACATCTCCTTTATACTCTCTAGCGAGGAGATCTGGAGCAATGAGTAGGCCTGCAGCATACTCGCAAGGCGTCCTCCTGCGTTCAAATTTTGTAAAGCCAACCCAAAGCTTGTCCTTCTCATCATCTGCGACGTCCTTCTCCAATGAAAGAGTCCTTGTGGCTTCGGCGATAATATATCTTCTCAGCAGTCAGTAAGGCTGGTTCTCGGTGTTATCGATAGCGTCGTACTGGTATTTGCGATCGATCAAGGATATGAAGGCCCTACGGACTCCCAGACGAAACGCGGCCAACTGTGCGAAGGCAGTAAGGGCACGGTCTGGTGATGAGGTAGGTCCAGGAGAAGCGAATTCGGGATTGCTGGCTTGTATGAGATCTTGCAAGGGTTGAAAGTATCTGGTAATCGAATTGGCGTCAGTCAACATCCAGGACAAAAGATGGCACAATTGCGACAAACTGACTTGTATGCCTCGCGTTCTCTCAAGACATCGTCGTCAGACGCAGGTTGGAGCAAGGGACTAGGCATCCCGCAAGCGGAGGCCATTGCGGAAACAGGCGTCGATCAATCGCAAAAGTCGTCCGCATACGATATGATATGCTGAAGTGTTGTTCAAAGCACGATAGCAACAGAAGGAAGAGCCTGAGCCGCAACTGGCGGGGCAGCCATATTGTAGGGAAAAGAAGGTTCCAAAGCCACGACTAGACCGTCCGGACGCTTTTAGCATTTGCCACTGCATAACTTAAAGCAACGGCTGCACGCACTACAGATATTCCCCTTTCCCGTTGTGTCAACTCCTCGTCGCATCATTTCACGATCCGCGCAGCGAAACAGATGGATGACAAGTGGTTGTGAGTCGCAGACGGAAGCTGTTTGAATGGCGCAGACGAGTGGGTCACCCCAGAGCAACAAGGGCTGCAGCGCAAACCCGAGACATGGTAAGTATTCCTTCGTCGGATCGAGCTCCTAACTCCGTGAAGTCGTCTGGAGACTGCTGTTTCACGCACTCGACCGTTTGATCTCTGGATTTACCGGCATGATTGGAAAAATCGATATTCGGACCTTGGACGACCTGGTCTTGTACTCGTTCTGAGTTGCTCGGGACATGAGATATTGATCAACCATAGAACTGTGGATACATGCACGAACGTCCTTGCGTGCTTTAGTCTTGCGGCAGAGGCTCCGCCAGATGCAAGTCATACTTGTATCAATCATCGTTGGTTCAAGTTTGTGGTCTATTGTTCTTGTTCATTCACTCAAGCTGAACCGAATTGGCAGTCCTGAAAGTGTTCAGATGGCTTACGTGTAAAATCATTCTCTACAACATACACTCTACACGAACAGACACGCAGAACTTTAGGGCTTGTCTCAAAAGCCGCAGACGCCATCAAGCCACTCTGGAGACGCTCTCCGCATCTGAGCCGAATCTTCTCACAAAGTTCACCGAACTTTGTTCCTCCGATACAGATCGTCCCACCTCCCGATCGCGAATATATGCATTCATTAGACGACCAAGGGTCACATCTTGGAAGAGGCTGATTGTACTCCTGCTATGTGTTGGCAGATCCAGCACCACATCAGGAAACCGCAGTCTGTAGGTCGGATGGTGCTATTCAGAAGCAGCTAGGGTAGTCGCATCTTCGCATGTCATCTGATCTTGCGCAATCCTTCGGTTTCGAGCGGCTTTCCAGAATCGAGGCTCTCTCAGCTAGACCACTGTCCCGCCTAGACTTCTTCCCACGGTGCATCATCCATGGGGCTGCCCTCTTTGAACAGCATGGCATTCCACGGACAATCCCCGAAATGCATGTGGAATTGTCAGGATCGGAATTCAAATCCATGTTGACTGTATCGGGAATTTGGAAAGCGCAGAACCAAACGACAAATAGATCGACAGCAGATCAACCCCAGCTGCGGCACTTGGCGGCACAACGTGCGGCAATATTTGACGGTCGTCGCAAACACCTTCCTCAATGTGAACCTGGAGATAGACCTCAAAGCACATGAGTGCTGTATCTCCTGGCCGACCGATATTCTCGTCGATCCTACAGAGGCCATGTCCCGAAGCGATCTTCGACCGCATCTTTGTCTTCGATACGAGCTCCGGGAGCTCGAAGATCACAATCACATCCAGCATGCATGATGACAGTGGAAGTCTTTGAACAGCAGACGGACGATATGGAAGTAATCCTTGGATAGGAGGTCGACATGGCAAACATGGTTTTGCAGGTCACCCCGATGTCTTGTCCCTCTTGCCTCCTCACACGACAGCCTCAGTCTGCCTACTTGACCTCCAATCTCAGGCTGTCATACTGGACATAAGTACTTCTAGGCAGCACTGCGCTCTCATAATCGGTCGCATTGAACGGCAAACTCAAGATCATCTTGTTCTGTCCTTCCTTCAACAGACTGGCATCGAACTCATACTTGTGCGCCAGAGCATAGCAGACAACTGCAGATCTAGTTGCACATGAACTGCTTTGGTTCCATCTGTTCGGGAGTCAGCAAGTTTACTCGATAAGCTTGATAACTCCAATTGATGACTCACGGGATGTCCCAAGGTTCCAGTTCATGTCCGTTCATCACCATCGACAAGGGCAGATTATTCCACAACTGGGTGGCATTCCAGTTGTCTGTGTTGCCCGCAGCCGTCTTTGCGCCTGCGAGCTGAATGGTCAAAGTGGCATCTTTCTTCGATTTGAGCTCACTCTTCTTCGCATCGAACAAAACGGTCCAGTTGTTCACATTCTCATAGTATGGCTCTGGCCTTACTGAGTTCGCATAACCGCCGAAGACACTCCAGTGCACTACGAATGAAGTCAGCTGTCAGGTCATTCCCCCAAGAAAAGCTCAACATACCGTAATTGAAGTCTGTCGCCTCCTCGCTCTTGCCAACCTTGAATGTCACACCCTCTGGGTAGTCAGTTGGGAAATCCCAGTTGCCCCAATAAATGCGGTACTCTGGTGGATGGAGAGGCTTGCTTGGATCGGGTTGGTCTCCATGGCGATATTCTCCACTGCTGCGGTCAGGAGTGCCGATACGCCAGAGCTCTTTTCCAGCAGACTCCTCGCGCCACTTCGCCTTGGTCGTTGTGACTTTGCCAACAGCAACCACGACATTGTCCTGGATGTACTGACCGAAGATGCCGTCTGCGTAGACAGTCAGGCGATATATACCAGGCTTAACCATTGGGATCTCGATATTGCCCTTCTTGTCAATGTCTCCCCAATACTGGTATGCTTTGGTGTCCAGGACGTTATCTTGGAAGTCTACGCCGTTCTGAGCAAGAACTGCAATTGGGCGCTTGGCCCCCTTTGGCAGATCGATACGGCCTTTCCAGATTGATCTCTTGGTTGAAGGAATGTAGTTCGGTACGACATGGGCAATGGAGTCGTAGAAGGCGGTGTTCCAGGTTGGTGAAGCAAATTGCTCAGCTTCTGCTCGCAACTCGCCCAAGGTGGTCGTGTTAGAGCCTTTGTTGAAGTGAAAGTATTGTGGTCCGAAGGTGCGGTCGAAGCCAGTCGTAATGTTGGGGACGTTGTCTCCGTGATGGTTCGATGCTGCAAGAGGTCAACCTCGAATTTTGTCAACCAGATCTTGTGATTGAGTTCTGCTTACAGATGTAGTTGTACACGATACCATCTACGGTCAGATCAGAGTGCGTCGGACCACCGAAGTAGGTGTCAACGGTGTTCATCACCAACCATGCGCCGAAGGTCGAGCCATCTTTGCTCTTGGAGCCATCACCGTACATGCCGTGGACTTTGTGGTCTCTCCATTCGTCCGAGAAGGTGTACTTGGTGAAGTAGTCGGCGAATTGCTCGACATAGGGTGCACTGGTGTAATTGCCGATGTACCAGGTAGCATCCTGTACCGTCTTGGAATACTTTAACGTATCCGAGGAAGGTAAAGGAGCATTGATCTTCTCGTTGGTAGAGATGTGAGTCCACAAAGGCGTAGTCGGTCTGAACAGCGTTCTGAACTCCTGCAGGTTTCTTGAGACATGTCAGCAAATATACCCTCATTTCCTCTTCAACAGACATACCTCAAGAACGGCTTCGTCTCATTGTAATAAGCCAGACGAGAAAATGTATGTAACCCCGTCTCCGTCTCCCTCAGAAACCAATACTGCTCCAATACTTGTCCAGTCAAAGGATAGACCTCCGACATAACCACACCTCCATAGGGCACACCAGTCGAATCATTGCCCTCAAACAATTTGAACGTCGCATATTTACCAGGCGTATACGCACCAGCAGGAACGCAATAGCAATCCAGATAAGGACCAATACCATTCTGACCAGCGGCATTGCCCCCAGGAGTGACTTCGTTATACTCTTTTGTGCCGAGTAGGTTTTGGCCATCAAGAGTGAGGATGTCCATTATACCTGTGGATTTGTTGACGGAGGCATAGAGGCGGTCGTTAGCGATAACAAGTGCTTTGGCATCTTCGGTTGCGTTCAGAAGAGCTTGAACGGGGTTGGTGAGGAAGAGACATGAAAGCAGGAGAGCTTGCAATGCCCAGAGTGCAGCCATGTTGAGAAACAGCAGTCGAGGTATGCCCTGCTCTGCCAACTACGCCCCCTTTCCAGCAACCACCACTGCTTTTATTCTCCCCGACTCAATGATCGACCATCTACCCCGTCCTTGCCCCATGTTCTACCCCGTCTTCTCTCCCAAAGCACACACGGGCCAAGGATATTATGCGGAGAAATTGCTCGGGGTATGGAGAAAGATCTCGTCTACGCCATTCAGCCTTCATTTGTCGCATACCAGTAAACGAGACAATCTCGGTGTAGAGCATACCGAAGTGCAGGATGCATAGGCCCCCACGCCAAGCGAGGTGCTTATTGTTCCGTCGGAGCTGTTGATGCTTGGTCATGTTGACTGCATTGACAACATACCATCCTGTCAATTCAAGGTCTGTGTGAGTAGTAATCCTGTTCATCCATCCCTCGACCAAAAGACCGCACATCTGATGGACGACGCAAACTCGATATCGACTGCAGTTCATCGCAAGAAATTGAAGCGATGGAGGTTTCCTAGGGCAAAGTTACCACCTGAGGTTACTGTTTTTACTCGCATGTGATCGGCAATACAACAGGTGACTACTCTTGCGTTGTATCCTCGTATCCGCAGTTCCCAGCACCATGGGTCTATTCAACCGAAAAGAAGATCTTCAAGAGATCCTTCCAAGGACTTGGCATACGCGAGCTTCGTAGGGCATGATTATTGGCAGGCACATGTCATCTCAGAAGTGCTGTTATAAGTGCAGGTTGTTGTCAAGAGATGAAGAAATCCCGGTGGTAAAAGGCCTCCAGACTGAATCACTTGCATTGTGAACCCACGTATCAAGGCAGAGAATTAAGAACATAATTACTTCGTTCGTCGGAAACTAATTACTAGCCAGATAGGATCAAACCTTCGCATCTCTCTAGTAGACATAGCGGAAGTTGGGATTCTCCCTATCGGTCAAATCATCAAAGGCATGAGTATAAGCATCATCCGCAGCCTCTCCGACACCAGCAGCGGCCAAAGCATCCTTCTTATCATTACAACGCTTGAGCCAGTATCTCAAAAACACAATCACAATAACCAGCAAGACATAACAGCCCATGTGTGTGGCGAAAGCGATGAAATAGCGGGGTGCGTCGTAGGCCAGGAAGACCTGAGGTCCGATGGCGTTGCCAGCAGCCCAGGCGGCAAAGTTGGCAGCCACGACGACGGACTTCTTGGTCTGGCCGCCGATGTTACGGGAAAGCATTGACATGGCGAGGGTTTGGGCGGCCCAGAAGGAGAGGACGATGTAGTAGGAAAAGAGCAAGCCACCCTGTGTAGCAGTGTTTGTGTTTCTGACGGTCATGAGAACGATGGTTCCGGCGAAGGAAGGGATGACGAAAGCGCCCATGACGAGCAGGTTTTGTCCTGTCTTCTTGACAATCCAGGTGGAGGAAAGCAGGACGATGACGATGTAGGCACCGAGGACCATGGCAAGCAGTTGAGTTTGCAGAGTTGTGAACTTGAAGCCCTTGACGATGATGTTGGCGAAAGCGCCGAGACCGCTGGTGGGGAGTGTGGTACAGATCTGGATCAACATGTAGCAGTACAACTGAGGGTCCATGAGAGCTTCTTTGACCTGCTCAGGGCGGAATCTTTTGTTCTGGATACCAGTCTGGTTGGCGCGCACTCTCTCGACCATGAGCAGCTATTTGTTATTAGCTTTGAGTAACGTATCTGGAGGAAACGGTGCTTACTTTGTCTTCCTCAGAGAAACATTTGGCACGCATAGGCGAGTCGGGTAGCCAGTAGAGTACAAAAACGCCCCAAAGTACAGAGGCGCAGCCATATGTGATGAAGATGGCTTGGTAGGATGTGACAATTCTCTCGTTACCGAGCAGAGAGAAACAGTAAGCTAGCAGACCACCGACGATCTGCTGAGCACCGTTCATCACGTACCAGTATGTCACTGTCTGTGCCTGCTCATCTCTCCTGTACCAAAGGGATGATAAGATCAAGAAAGCAGGCTGGCAGACAGCTTCGAAAATACCCAAGAAGGTACGGCAAATGACGAGGGTCTTGAAGTCGGTAGCGGCAGCGTGGCACGCGAGGACAGCACCCCAGATGATGATGTTGGCAGAAAGATATTTGGCGATAGGTACACGCTGGATGATCCAATTCGTAGGATATTCGACAAAGATCACCGCAATGTAGATACAGGTGGTCAACCAGGGGAACTAGTAGATATCAGCAGGTGGACAATGGATCATCTTCAGAGCGCGAGACTTACCTGTGTATCACTGATGTGAAGTTCATCTCTGATACCCATGATACTGGTGAAACTCATGGTTCCTTTGTCGATTGCTTGGAGAAAGTAGGTCAAGATCATGACGACCAAAACTCGACGGTCGATCATCTTCTTGAGTCTCTTGTCGTCGGCCTCGGAAATATACACACGTTCGCCAGCGGTGTATTTGGCAAGTTCCTTATCCACACGCTCATAGTTCATGTGGTCACGCTTGAGGTCCTCCTCGTTAGACATAACAGTCTCGAGGCGGACGAGATCGTCCTTCTCCACTGGAGCGGAGGTACTGTTGATGTTGGATGACATGACTGCTTCGAGATTGACAAGAGCAAAGGTTGACCAGGACGAAATGAAAGTCCTCAGGTAAAGGTCTTTGGGCAGGAACAAATGGATATGCCCTATGCAGCACCTTCATTTATCTATGCGTGAGGTTGCACTCGGTGGTCATTCTCCCATGCCCAGACGGACTAACCATCACTGCTGATTGCTTGTATTGGAACGTCTCTCTTCAACCGAGAAGCCCTGAGAACGAATATCATGTCCCATGGGGTTTCCCCCACACATCTCCAGTCAATAGTGAGCGCCACTGGGGACGCCATCGTAACGGGCGAGCGGGGAGGGCCAAGGTTAGCGAGTCAGAAAGACCAAACATGCGCTCGGATAGCGGATTCCGCCATGCTTCCGGCGGGTTGATGAACGATTGGTGGATCATGGAGGTTGTGGGGTGTGGTTAAATTGACTGCATGTTGAGTCGTGATCCTCCAGCTTGGCGGTCGGTTGCTCGGGGCAAAGATGTCGAATGATCGACGACAGATGAGGGGATACTTATTCCAAGGTACCATCTTGAGAAATAATCGATAGCTCAAAAACATTCATCCTGTTAGCATTTCTTGTTGTTGCATTGCACTTTCGTTGGAGGGATTAGCTATAGACTAGAAGCCAGACTCACCATGCCTACCACTTTGCGTCTTCACGGTTACGAAGCCACCGATATTCATCTCTATATTGAACTTTTGATTCACAACCTTGTGAACATCAAAGATACCACGGGTCGTTTCTTGCTCAAGCTTGACGATGGCCGAATCATTGATACTAAAGGTCAGAATTTCTATAAGCTTGCCATTCTCCAGAAGGCATACTGACGGTGAACCAGGTTGGAACGATTGGGAATGGACCCATGGTATCGGTCTTTATGGCCTGTATCAATACCATGCCTTGACTGGTTCCGCGTCCGCCTTGTCAACAATCCAACAGTGGTTCCAAGGTCGCCTCGCGGAAGGAACCACGAAAAACATCAACACAATGTCTCCCTTCCTGACCTTGGCATACCTATACGAGAAGAGTCGCGATTCCACACACGAAGCCTGGCTTGACTCCTGGGCCGAGTGGGCAATGTACGATCTACCGCGTACACCATACGGCGGATTGCAACATATGACCTACGCAAGCGACAACCACTATGAGCTGTGGGACGACACCCTTATGATGACCGTCATGCCTCTTGCAAAGATTGGTCTTCTGCTCAACCGTCCTCACTACGTCGAGGAAGCCAAGCGTCAGTTCATGCTCCACATCAAATACCTCTTCGACACAAAGACCGGTCTCTTCTTCCACGGTTGGAAGTTCGACGAAAGTAGTCCAGGAGGTGTAGGACACAACTTCGCAGAGGCAAGGTGGGCAAGAGGAAACAGCTGGGTCACAATTGTCATTCCTGACTTCATCGAGTTGTTGAACTTGCCCAAGGATGATGCATTGAGGGTCCATCTGATTGATACCTTGGAAGCTCAATGCAAAGCTCTGGCCAAACTTCAGGCTGAGAATGGTATGTGGCGTACATTGCTTGACGTCCCTACAAGCGAAGGCAGCTACGAAGAAGCTTCTGCGACAGCCGGCTTTGCCTATGGTATCATGAAAGCTGTACGAAAGCGATACATCAGTAAAGAGTATGAGGCAGTTGCGCTCAAGGCTGTAAAGGCCGTTATCGGAAGCATCAGTGAAGATGGAGAGCTTCAAAACACCAGCTTCGGCACGGGCATGGGGAGCGACCTGCAACACTACAAGGACATTCCGATTACCAGTATGCCTTACGGTCAAGCGATGGCTATGATGATGCTTGGTGAGTTCTTGAGGGTATTTGTCTAGGGATAATGCTATCAGTCTTAGAATCTAGCCTCTCAGCATATAATCAATGACCAGTAATACTACAAGTGCCAAGCTCCCACACTAATGCGGCCGGCGCAGGACAAGAGGGCTACTCGTATGCCAAAGCTGCAATCTTCTGAGTGTAGCTTGCGTCGCCAGACAATGCGGCACGAGCAAAGGCGGCAGTAAGAAGTGAAGCATAACTCCAGGTCAAGTCTGCTGCTCCTTGTGCGTGTCCATCATTGCGATTGAACTCCTCAGCCAAGTTACCACCAGCTGGCGTGTGGTACTTGATACGGCGAATGTACGCATCACCCCAACCCTTGAGGCTTGCAATGACGGATGCAAACTCCTTGGTGTTGGAAGAGTAGGCTTTGCCGATCTTGAGACCAGACTTAGGAGCATAGTAGGCGAAGAAAGACGCGGTGACATTGTTGACGGTCAGAGTACCAGCTGTCTGATACTCCGATGCGGCTGAGTAAAGATATTGAGCCATAGTGGCAGTCGTTAGGTACCATGGGTTGCTGTACAATTATAAGTTTGACTCTCCTCAAGACTTTGGGGGCAATGTGATGACTTACCCGCCGTTCGGCGAAGTGCCTACACCGTTGTATACATCTTCAGGGTAGCGGCTGTTGATTGTCAGCGTGGATGCAAAGTATGTCATTCTATTGATATTACCCAATAGGAATGCCAATCGGAAGCCCTTTCGAATCTTTTGTCGTCTTAGCTATGCCGTAAACATCGAGGAAGCTGGTGGAAATCTTCAATGCCGAAGCAAGAACTCTGTCGTTGGTGTAGGAGTATACGCCATCGCCAGCATATCCGTGGATGACACCGAGAATGACCGCAATGTCGATGAACGAGTTCTTGCCAGCCAGCACGGGACCGTACTCGTAGAGAATCAGTTTCCTGTTCGGACTCCAGAATTGATCGAGTGTCGCAGTAAGCTGGGTAGCTGCCGAAGAAAGCTTGCTACTGGTTGTTGCGTCACCAAGCAGAGTTGCAAACTTAGCACCCATAATTAGAGCACGACGCTGGACCAAACGAGTATACAAATGAGCAGATTCTTCCTCTTCCCAGAGATCAAAGCTTGGAGAGCTCCAATTGCTGGCAACGAATAGCAAGTCCTTGAGAACCGGTGCTACCTTTGGATTGGCGTTTGAGTCCCAAATGCGTTGGCGAACAGAAGACAAGCTTCCGCCTTTCTTCATGTAATCATAGGCAAAGTCGATGAGAGTGATGGCTGCGGTCGCAGGTCCATCGTTCTGGGGTCTTCCCCAAGGGCCGGTGAAGGCGGTATTGTTCAGGTAGAATTTTGGCTCTCCCAAGCCAGCAAATGTGAGCGATGGGTCGTTTTGCTCGACAGCTCTACCCTCAGCATAGTGAAACATGGCATCCTTGTACTTGTGGGTGAGGCTGTCCACCGTAGACGCACTGTAAAGAGCACGGACGACGTCCATCGTCAGCGAAGAGTCTCGGACCCAATCATACTCGTAGTCCGGAAGTTGCTGTTCATAGGAAGGCCCTGATCTGGCTGCAACCACAGTACCTTTGGCAGCTCCATCGATGTCTGGATTGATGTTCAGGAACATGCGCGTCTTCGAGAAGTCGGCTTGTGAGCCACTCTTAGGAGCCAACCACGCAGTGATATCATCAGAGAAGCCGCTTGGATTCGCGTATGGAGCAGGGATGGCTGCAGGGGCAGGAGGAGCATTCCCGGAAGCCTTGACGGAGAGCTGCAGCTGTTGTACATAGGTCTGACCGATATCCTTGGCCTGGTAGGTGAGGTTCAGTAGCTGGGTAATTCCGTCGAGATAGACTGGGGTGTTTGCGCTCCAGAACTCGTAGTTCGTGTCTGGGATACTGGAGTTGTAGCCGAGAGCGACGGATGTCAAGGGCGTGGAAACACCCTGGCTGTCCGTGTAGTACAAAGTGACGACTTTGTTATAGTTGACATTGGCGATGTAGACCGAGACATCCAGGTTACCCCCGCAGTACGAATATGAGCGTAGAGCTACGTTGGTGTCGCTCGGAGTCGATGCCTGAACAGTCGTGGTTTGACAAGGAGTGTTCTGAGCGAATGATGAGGAGGGGTAGAAGGCCAACAGGCCACCCAAAGGTGTGGCTACGTTTCTCAACAACATGTCCCAGGATGAGTTGAGCACAAGCTGCAATGCCGGAGATCCCAGCATCTTGTATATCGCTTCACAAGATGCACCTTCCCGAAGTGACGCTCTCTCCTAACCAAGCTGTCGGTGCAATTGTCGGGGGTGGAAATTGCTCGCATGCATTGATCGCTGCAGGAAGGCGCGGTAGCGGAGTTTTGACTTCCTCATGCCTTGCCGACCACCAATCATCCCTTTGTCCTGCAGCAGGTCACACGCAGAAGGCAGGTGCTCGACTGCGGTGAAGGTGCACGAACCATTTTCCAAAATGTCTCCAGCTTTTCCCCGCACGCGACCTCCACGCGACTCCTTTTCTGACACATCTCGTCATCACAACGAATCTCACTCCCTCGGAACTCGGATCTGTCACGTAAGGGCTTTCACGTGCAAAACAACGACTGAAGAATAGAATTTGACGATGGAAATGCACACGTCAACTTGTCAAAGCGAAGTTCTCAACTTCCTGATGCCATACAGAGAGACCGAAGGTCATCGAACGAAAACACTAGGCGAGACCTCTTCAGATCAGTACTATACAGCTAGCTGCTTCTACCAGTAACTTTAACAAGCTAGGTGTGCCTCAGGATCACACTCCGGCCTGCTTGACCCAGTCGGCAACCAAAACCTTACGCACTTCTTCGTCTGTGTGTAGGAATATCTCAGCCGTGCTCTGATCAAGGAAACGTTTTACGACAGCCACTCTCGCTTCGACCGACAAGAATTGGAAGGTCCTTGTAAACAGCGCAGTAGCAGCAGCCACTGAAGACATATTTGGGTTGTTGAGATCTCGCGCTCTCATGTGAGTCTCTATCTGTGAGACTTGACGAGTCGAAGGAGCTCCTAGGAGGATTCGTTTGGCTTCACTGGCTAGACTGGGCTCGGCCGGTCTCTTGGATGAGTTGGGTTGAGGAGTATGTGAGCTGTGGTTCCCATTCACTGGTGCAGGCGCTGCTCGCGTATGCTCGGGTGCGAAGTGTGAACCTTCCTCGCCATAGAATGGGGTAGATGAGTGCTCCAAAAGTTGTGGTGTTACGGGCTCATACGGAGATTGTGGTAGATGAATCGATGGGTGGGGAGCAGGCATCTCAGTCGGGGCGGTAGTTAGCGAAGCTATCAATTCCTTTTGACTCGGATCAAAGAGTTCGGTCAATTCTTCGAAATGCCTTAGAGGGGCTGCTCTGAACTTCCTGGCGTTTGGATCTTGTTCTTTGTAATATGTCTCCAGTATGCCATCAGTGTTTGTAGGGACGCCGTTTGGTAGTCGTGGCCATCCAGAGTTGAGTAAATTGACATATGTACGCCAGTCGTTTCTCAAAGCACCGAGTTTGTTCTTCATACGAATGTCATCACAGAGATCAGGTTGCATGGATTTCACCTTGATAATCTCTGCGACGCGTTTATAGGCTTCTTTGGTGAATCCGGAAGGGACAGTTTTGGTCGGAGCAGATTGCATGCTCTTCATGGTGGCTATGAAGGCCACTTCCATATCGTTGGTCCATTTCAACTGTGTCCGTGATGATTTGGGACCGGGCGAGTCGGTAGAAACAGAAGTATCAGGGTCCATAACGAATCGGAAGGTAATTACTCGAGTAGTGGTTGGTAGAATTGAAGCGGGAAACTGGTTTTCGGAGAAGCCGTGGAATTGTGGGAGAAACTGCTGATTGCGGCACCGGGCCAGGGTCGCTGACGTACTTGGCCTGAATAATTCGTGACTGATCACAGCCACAATCTCGGCCAACCAATTGTACATTTGACATTCCTCAATTGCCTCGAGCCTGCCACAAAGATGAGCACGAAACCTACGATTGCGCCTTTGGCGACCTTGACACCAGCTTCCAACACACGCACATGGCTCTCGTCGCCGCATCCGAACCTTCCCATCGTCGCAACGGCATGCAGTGATCGCAGCGTGCGCGTCTACTCTCTCAGCTCCTTCAACCTTCTCAGCAACATCACCGGCGGTCACAAACGCAGTATCCGAAGCGTCGCTTGGAAGCCTGATAGTGGCACATCTGCGCTGGGCGAGAGCGTACTTGCGACAGGCAGTTTCGACGCCAGCGCCGGCATCTGGAGACGATGGGAGGGCAACAGCGGAAAGGTCAATCAATCCGAGGACAATGAGGTCGACTTCACAAAAGACGGAGGAGATGACGAGGACGATGAGTGGCGCTTCGCTGTCGTCCTCGACGGTCATGAGTCGGAGATCAAGAGTTTGGCCTTCAGTCCCACTTCGCCATTGCTCGCTACATGCAGTCGCGATAAGAGTGTTTGGATCTGGGAAGAGTTGGAAGATGACAACTTCGAGACTGTCGCCGTTTTGCAAGAGCACGAAGGCGACGTAAAGTGTGTCTGCTGGCATCCTTCAGAAGAACTACTCGCCTCTTCCAGTTACGATGATAACATTCGTCTATGGAGAGAAGACATTGACGATTGGGGTTGCTGCGCCGTACTCTCAGGTCACGGTGGTACAGTCTGGTGGGTCGAGTTCGAGGGTGCTACACACACTGCTCTCAAAGCGCAAACGGAACAACAGCAAAGGTTACTCGAGCTTAGAGAAGCCGCCGGTCCACGCCTAGTGAGCTGCTCCGACGATCTCAGTATTCGTGTCTGGCGCCGTATCCCAAAGGACAGACCTAACGGCGCTCCTCAGACTGGACCGAAAATGCCCAGCATCATCAAGACAAACACCATCGAGGAAGAATGGGTACCCGAGACCGCTTTGCCCCAACAACATGAACGCGCAATTTACTCTGTTTCGTGGAGCAAGATTACCGGCCGCATCGTCAGCGCAGGTAGTGATGGAAAGATTGTAGTCTACGAGGAGCGTTGGGCAGCCGACCAATCCACCACGCAAATAGAGACAACGGATGGCACAAAGGAGATCGCAAGGGCGGAATGGGTCGCCGTCGCTGAGTTTGGAGATGCACATGATGTCTTTGAGATCAACCACGTTGTCTGGGCCAAGCGAAGAGACGCTGGACGTCGCAGCGACGATGAGGAAATCATCATCAGTACGGGCGATGATGGTGAAGTGCGTGTTTGGACTCTTGAGAACTTCTCATGATGCTACTCGGCATGAGATTTGCCTCGGTGTCGCACTCTCGACTTCTCAGGGAGGCCCTCCCCATACAGGACTTTGTCGGTCGAGGGACTCACGCTTGAATTTCGACACTCTCATCGCCTTGACGTATCTGCAGAGGAAGACGTCTTAGTCCTGCTAGGCCAGAGCTAATAGACGGCGAAGAAATGGCAAAAAAAACCCTGCCGATCTTTGTCTCGGACATGGTACCTCGCGAGCAGCGTAAAACAACTTGCTCAACCGCCATTTCTCAAGTCTATGCATTGTGATCGGCCCGGAAGAAGGCATGATATAATCCATGTACATATCTAAACTGAGAACCCCAAACCCCTTCCTCAATCATGTGTGTCTCGCAAGCCACCAGCTTCCCCATATCTTCGACCCGCTTGTTTCACCTTTGCTTCTGATTCTATAGACGTTACTTGACGATCACACATAATGTTCGTCCAGGTATGATGTCTTCTGTTGTCATTGAACAATTATACACTGTGTACATGCCACCTAACAAATCTAGAACATCCACCTCAGTCACAAGCACATAGGCCCAACACTACCCTCTGGTCAGAACATCCACATCCCATTTTCATCATCCCACAACACCACCATTCCAATCCAACAACAAACATCCTCATTCCCTTGCCAAAAGCTCTTACACATTGTTCATAGCACACATTAGACCTGGTCCACAGAAATGTATACGATAATGCTATCGACAGCTATGGTATCATCTCTTCTCGCCACAACAGCAACAACAGCACCAACACCAACACCCCCTAGTTTCCCTGGTGTGTCTTTCCACGGTGTGCCTCACTCTCACCCAGGCTTTCGGGACTACAACATTACTGCTACGAACAACAGTATCATCTCACCTCACCATCCCAATGACCCTTCAAACGACAATGACAATATCAATGACAATGACAACGACAATAAAGGCATCGAACATCCATAAAGAAAATAATGGAAAAGAGATGCATGGATTGGAAACAAGAAGAAATGTAGATGTCAAGCAAAATGTCGACTTTTGAGCGGTTTAGTCTTACACAGACGGAGAGGTTGATTGGGGTTATTGGGAGGAGTTTTTGGGGTTTGGGGGGAGGAAGGTGGAGATTACGAGGGTGAAGAGGTAGAGGCAGAGGCAGAGGAAGTAGTTGTGGGAAGTCCTGTTTCTTTTCCACTCAGCAAGTGAGGTGTAGCGAGATGTGATGAGACAAAACAGCCAAAAGGGCGAATGAACAAACGACAAGAAAAGAACAGACATACGAAGAAACGATTGGTCTTAAAAGCAATTTAACACACTGTAAACAGCAAGCACAATCAAGTTGAGATCAAAACAACCCAGCAAGCACTTGACCTCATAAGATATCACAACGACCACAAGAGAAGAAGACAAAAGGACAAAAAAGAAATAAGCACCATGGGCAGGAATCGAACCCGCGACCTCCTCGGATCTAGACTGACACTGCGTTGAGTAACAACGAATGACTGCGCACGTGTTAAGACCTCGGGTGTGATACCACTACACCACCACGGCTTTTCTGCTTATTAAAGAGAGACTGGAAAGAATGGAATATAAAGGTTGCTTAGGAACAGGGTTGTCGTGGTGGAGATGGACCGGGAGTGAGGCGGATTGAGGTAGATTGAGGTGGTTTAGAGGGGGTGGCAGAATTCTGATAGGGCGACTTTTTAAATGTTCTGATGATATATCCCGATATGCTTGTACTCGTGTAGTAGACAATAGCTTTGAATATTCTTGGAGACAAGTGATGGACGCGTTTACCGAGATCTGGGTTTGGAGATAAATGAAGATGATTTGGAGTTGCTTGAACGTGCCTAATCTCATTCTTGCTATGATTCTTTTTGAAGAGATCTTCCGGTATGAAGCGTCATCCGACACTGTTATATTTGTGAACGGTGTGTTGCATTCTGCTGCTTTGCTGCTAGTGGACACGTCCATCGAGCATCGTGGCCATGTCCGGTAAGCATGCGCAGATGTACGAAGGAGGTCATAGCATATCGGAGTTATAGGCTGACTTCAGGTGGGCGAAGGGAGTGTTTGTGATGGTGAACGTCCCAAGTGTTTCAACCAGCTTTGCGCAAGGAATTGTAATGCTCGCCCAGACCGAAGCCGTGTCTGTAGTATGCTAGCCATAATTGCTTGTCCTCGGTATCGCCTTCAGGGTTGATCTCTTCGACTCGGCCATCACCCTGCAGAACGCTGATGGCGACGCCGTATCTCTTAGCCACAGCCATCAGTTCAAGCTGGCCACCCCATTCTGCGGTGTTCTTGATCTTGTAGATGTAATAATCCAGAGGCTCGTCCAAGAAGGGAGCGAAGTCATTCGGATGTGCTTCGATGTACTCAGCGGCGGCTTGTCGCACGATCTTGTATGGCTCTAATGTGGTTGCGACATCGGGAGTGGATGAAGGAGCAGTGCCCAAGGGCATGCCTAGCTGTTCTAGCTGGTCGGCGACAGCAGAGTATAGACAGTGACCATCTGCGCGGATCTCTTTCTCGGACAGGTTGCGAGTGGAGAACTGCTTGAGCATCGAGTCGCGCTCGACGGCCTTGAGGTTGGGGATGTCTTGGGCTTCTTCTGCAGCGGATGCGATGAGGGCCTCTTGTTCGGCAGCGCGGCGGGCAAGGCGGGCCTTTGCGCGGTTCTGTTTCTTCGGTGCTTGAGCGGCAGGTGAATCTGAGGGGGCAGTCGACGTCGATTGTGTTTGTGCTGTGGTGTCCTTGTTCCCTGCACCAATGTCCAAAGCATTTACACCATCGGCCAATTCATCTTGTCCTTGGTCTTTCTCGGTGTCATGGTCCGGGTCTTGGTCGACAGTGGGAGCAGTCATTGATTGGAGCTCTTCCTGATGACGAGCCTTCATCTCTCGCTCGAGGTTGTCGCATTCATCGTTAACACCTTTGCGTGTCTTCTTGGTGGCGCCCTTTTTCTTCTGGGTAATCTTTGATTGGAGGTCCTTGGCCTCTTTGCGTTGGCGCTGTTGTAGCTCTTCCATGACTCCGGCCAGTTGGGTACCAGAGGGTGACAGGTGTAACAAATCAGAGTGTCGCATAAACAGTGGTGAGCTAGTCATGGTCACGCTGCCCACAAAAGCTTCGGAGCTTTGATGACAAGATCATGTTCCGAAGCCTTCCACTATGTAACAACCACCGCAATGACGTTTGCCCCTTGCCTGTTAAACCGTTTCATTGATATCCTATTGTCTTTTGGAAGTAACTTGACTTGATCAGCTACCTAGACATGACTGTATAATTTGTTATATATCATCTACGCCACCATGCCACACCCGCATTCACGGACGGGCGTGTCAGTCGCCTTGACGGCCGCATTCTTGGCCTTGACCACCATTTTTGCCGCCATCTATACATTTGGTCTACCTGAACTCGATTATTGGCGTTGGAAGTCATCTCAGAACCCTTTCGGAAATCAACCATCTTCTCAAAATGTATTCGGTGCATCTAACAGACCTTCGGCCTCGGACGACTACCTTGTCGGCGTCGGCAAGGCTGACATCACCGGTCCAGTTGTCGAAATCAATCTCATGGGCTATGCCGACCCTGCACAACTTGGTTCCGGTGTGAGACAGCGTCTTTACTCTCGTGCTTTCATTCTTGGTGATACTGAAAGTCCTCGTGACCGTTTCGTCTACCTTGTCCTCGACACTCAATCCGGAGATACCGCTGTTCGCAATGGCATCCTCGAAGCTCTTAAACATCTTGGTCCCGAATATCAAGTTTACGGAAGCCAGAACGTCGCTGTCACTGGAACTCATTCCCACTCTGGTCCAGGTGCTTGGCTGAACTATTTGTTGCCTCAGATTACCAGTCGAGGCTTCAGTCATCAAAGCTATCAAGCCATCGTTGATGGTGCTCTCGAGTCTATAAAACAGGCTCATGAGACGCTTAGCCCGGGTCAACTCTCTTTCGGTTCAGTTGATATCGAAAATGCCAACATCAACCGCAGCCCTTATGCCTACCAGGCGAATCCAGAAGCCGAGCGTATGAAATACGAGCACAACGTCGACAAGACTCTGACTCTTCTCAAGCTGCGCAGAAACAGCGATAAGAAGGACATTGGCGTATTGACCTGGTTCCCTGTTCACGGTACTTCGATGCTGGGTAACAACACATTGATCACTGGTGACAACAAGGGCGTTGCTGCATACTTGTTCGAGAAGCATGCTGCTCAGCTGGACTCTACCGCTGATGACTTCGTCGCTGGCTTCTCACAAGCCAATGTCGGAGATACTTCTCCTAATGTCAACGGCGCTTATTGTGAATCTGGAGATGACGAAGGTAAGCAATGCGACTTCAAGACGAGCTTGTGCGCTGGCAAGAACGGTCCCTGCCATGGACGTGGTCCACACTGGGGACTGGACGACGCAGGTACAGCATCTGCTTGGGAAATTGGCCGCAGACAGTACCTTGGTGCTCGCTCTGTGTACGAGTCCATGACCATCAAGTCTACCTTTACGCCCATCCAGGGCAACGTGGTCCGCTCTCTGCATACGTTCGTCGACATGTCGAACCAGACTGTCATTCTACGCAACGGCTCGATAGCACATACCTGCCCTGCCGCAATGGGCTACTCGTTCGCCGCCGGTACCACCGATGGTCCTGGAGCCTTCGATTTTAAGCAAAACAACCCAGGGGACCCGAATGCAAGCCCGGTCTGGGCTGTCGTCCGCAACAGCCTGCATTCACCTGGTCCAGAGCAAATTGCTTGCCAAGCTCCCAAGCCTATTCTCCTTGATGTAGGCGAGACTGAAAGTCCTTACCTCTGGACTCCTAACGTGGTTGATATTCAACTCTTGCGTATTGGACAACTGCTCATCATCATAGCACCGGGAGAAGCTACCACCATGTCTGGCCGACGCTGGAAAGGAGCTCTCCAGAAACATGCTCTCGCCGCCTGGGACGAAGAAGACAACAAAGCTGAGCCAATCGTCGTACTCGGTGGCCCAGCAAACACATACGCCCACTACATCGCAACAGAAGAAGAGTACGGCATCCAACGTTATGAAGGCGCATCAACCCTTTATGGTCAACACACTCTGGCCGCCTACATAAAGCTCTCTCTTGCACGTCTACCCTACCTCTCTGCCTCCTCGATCTCGAACTCGCCCCTCCTTCCTCCCTCGCATCCATCTTTACCTCTCCTTCCCTCTGGCCCCGAACCTCCCATCCACACGAACAAATCCCTCAGCTTCATCTCCCCTGTCGTCTTCGATCGTTCCCCCCTCTTCAAATCCTTTGGAGATATCGTAACAGATGTCTCACCCCGCTACGCCATCTCCACCTCTCCCATCATCACCGCCTCCTTCGTCGCCGCAAACCCACGCAACAACCTCCGTCTCGGTCTCACATTCGCCTCTGTCGAAAAATACACCAATCAAGGAACTTGGCAACAAATCCGCAACGACGAAGATTGGAGTCTGGTTTTCCAATGGGAGAGAACTTCCACCACAGCCGCCACTTCTCAAGTCACCATTTCTTGGGAATTAGGTTGGGAGTTGGGGGATTGGGGACGTGTGGAAAAGACCACCGATGAGATTATCGAACATGATTTGGAATTGGAGAAGAGAGGGAAGGTGGAAGAGGAATTGAAGGGCAGGTATAGGATTAGGTATTTTGGAGATAAGAAGGGGATTGGAGGTGGTATTAGTGGGTTTGAAGGTGTCAGTGGGGAGTTTGAACTTGTGTAAGTATATACGCAGTATAGTGGGTTTTTTTGTGTAATTAGTCTTCAGGCGTTCGGTGGTGGAATCACAAGGTTTTCGTTGGCAAATGTTTATTGTTGTGTTTGATTACATATATCTTTATGGTACGCCATACCTTCTCACGCTATCTCTCCGTTTGCAGGTGTTCCATCCAAACGCTTTCCCTCATGTTGATTCCATTGGCAGCGCTGTTGCGACTAGATCAACGATTTAATCTTCCTCGCGCAATCCAAGAAAACTCGTGAAGATCTGAACCCCATCAAACTATCATCCCAAACATCGTAAAGGCTAGACTATACTCCTCATCTAACATTTAGTAAAAGGATGAAGAAAACTCACAAGAGGGATATTTCGAGACAGGGTGGCCCTCCTATCAACGCACTTTGTTGGTTATCAAATCTCAATATCTCATGTAAAAAGTATACGTACAGATAGAAAAGCGTAGTAGATACAGTACGCATAATCTACTACATCTTCTATAGGATACTAGAGAATACTCACTTGTGGATTTTTAAAGGTTTGCCCCCCTCACCAGGATTTATCGTGAAGCTCGGAGCTGCAAAGTGGCATGATTTGAATTCAACTTGCTCGACTCATCGGGAGACAAAACCAATTCCAGCATGGCAGCAGCTGTACATCAACTAGCAAATGAAGTTTGGAGTAGAACAGAAATGCGAATAGTCATTTACTTTCATATAGGATGGTGTGTGGAGCTATGTAAAGGAAAAAAAAAAACAAAGACAGAAAAAAGAGAAGAACAAACTTCGAGAGGACCAAACGAGAAGGGGAATAAGCTACATAAGAGAAAAAACAAAGGCAGACGCGCGATGATTACAACAATTACAAACTCCACTTTGAGTCCTCCATCCAGACCACACTATTTTCGAGCACATGAAAAGAGCTCCTCCTCCCGTGACATCCAAGAAATTACCACAGCTAGAATGGACGTCCTTCACTCGGGAATGAGTCGTGTACGAGTATTCTATCCTCTGAACTTCTCCTTCAACTTGGCGAGGAAGCCCTTCTTCTTGGGCTTGCCGTCCTCGTCAACCTTGGAGGAGCCGGCAACACTAGTGCGGTCGCTCTGGGGTGTGCCGCGGAAGAAGCCGCTGGATCTCTTGGTAGCATGTCTCTGAGGTGTGGTGGGTGCACTACCAGTGGTGGCAGGGACGGTGTGAGTCTCAGTGCCAGTGGTGACTTGAGGCTCTGATTGCTTGGATGAATCGGGACGGGTCATGGGAGAGACGTCACGCGATTGCTCGGTGGGAGCAGCAAGGGTAGGGGCGGCAAGCTGCTCAGACTTGGGTGCAGGAATCTGAGCTTGGCTGTCGGCAGGGGCGTTCAGGCCGGTGCTTGCAGCAATAGCGGAAGTCTCTTCGTTATAGATGGGTGTCGCGCTAGTGGTGGCGCCGGAAAGGCCGGTGTTCTCGGTGAAGGCACCAGCCTCGGTAGTAGCAGCCTGAGTTGTAGTAGGCAAGGCGCTGTGGCCACCAGTAAGATCCCGAGGAGCCTCGTCGTCGAAACGCGAGCTGCTCGAAGGCACGGTCGTGTTATAAGAGACAGGCGCAGCGCTGGGGCTAGCAACATTTTGGATGCCGCTGACAGCAGCAACACCGGTAGTAGAAGCACCATCACCGGCACCGGCACCGAGGACAGCAGACTCAATGTCAGAAGTGGGCTTGACAGGTGCGGTAGCGCTCAGAGCGGCAGACTCGGTAGGCGCAGGTTCGCCAGCCTCATCAGTACGAGGTACACGGTCGAGTAGCTCCCTCTCAACGTCGCTCTTCTCAGCAACAACCTCGGGCTGGGCAGAAGCCTCAGGGCCGACGTGAGCTTGGTGCTGAGAGTCCAAAACGGCCTCAGGAACAGACGACTGAGTAGCGGGTGAAGCAAGCGAGCTGTTGGTAGGAGGCAGGCCCTGGTTCATGTTGTCGATGGCGCTCTGAATTGAGGAAGGAAGAATGGTGTTGGCATCTCTGCCAGTGGCCTCAGCAGCCTTGTCGCGAGCAGTGTAAGCGACACCTGCAGCAGTTGCACCCAAAGCGGCAGTGCCAGCAGCGATTCCAGCTGTAGCCTTGCCGGAAATGCCACGTTCACTTGTGCCGAGCGCACCAGATTCAGAAGTGGCAGGAGCCTTGTGAACGTGAGACAAAAGCTCACTCTCCATGTCATGCTTCTCGTGGACGGCTTCAGGGTTGGCGGAGGCCTCAGGAGCGACGTGGGCTCTCTCTTGGCTCTCGTGGACCACCTCGGGGACGCTGTCGTCGACTGACTTGCTAGTGACAGTGGTGTCTTGACCGGTCACCTCGGCAGCCTTATCGCGAGCGGAGTAGGCTGCACCGGCGGCAGTAGCACCCAAAGCAGCAGCGCCGGCAGCAATACCAGCGGCAGCCTTACCAGTGATGCCCTGTTCACTGTTACCAAGAACGCCAGACTCGGAAGTAGCAGGGGCCTTGTTGACGTGTGACAAGAGCTCGCTCTCCATGTCGTGCTTCTCGTGAACAGCTTCGGGGTTGGCAGATGCCTCGGGTTCGACATGTGCTCTCTCCTGACTCTCATGAACGACTTCGGGGACCTCCTGCGAGGCAGTGTCTGATTCGATGCTACGCTGGTTGAATCCGGAGTTACCAGTCAAGCTCTGGGTCTGAGGAGCGACGGACTCGTAAGCCTTGTTTGCCTGAGTGGAAACGGCAGCGGAAGCAGCAGCTACACCAGCAGTGGCCCTGTCGGTGATACCTTGCTCGCTCTTGCCCAGGATACCAGACTCGGAGGTTGCGGGGGCCTTGGACACCTCAGAAAGAAGTTCACCTTCCATGGCAGTTTTCTCGCGAACGGCCTCAGGGGAAGCAGAGGCTTCAGGCTGAACGTGGGCACGCTCTTGGCTCTCGGTGACCACTTCAGGAACAGAGCCATCGATAGTGGGTTCCTTGGTCAGGCTAGAAAGAGGTGAGCCGGCGTTTTCGTAGGCATTGGTGGCTTGGTTTCTGGCGGCGTAAGCAAGACCAGCGGCAGCGGTTCCGGCAGCAGCAGTACCAGCGGCAATCTTGCCAGCCAGACCACCTTCGCTAGCGCCCAGGAGACCAGATTCGGAGGTTGCAGGCGCCTCGGGGATGGAGTGCTTCAACTCGTCTTCGAAGGTGGCCTTCTCGCGAACGACTTCAGGAGAGGCCGAAGCCTCGGGCTCGACGTGAGCTCTCTCCTGGCTCTCAGTAACAACATCAGGGACTTGCTTAGAGGCAGGAGTGGGCTCAGTAGCATGGGTGTAGGCCTCGGAGATCTTGTCCTTGGCAAGAAGGGCAGCACCGATAGCAGTAGCACCAGCAGCAGCGAGACCACCGGCGACGGCCTCAGGGACATGTGAGTTTGACACGGTCTCGGGCACGCTAGCGACGGTCTGGGAGACGCTTGAGGCAGCGTCCGCAACGGGTGAGCGCTGGGAAATAGCGTTCTCCTCAGGAATGGTCTGCTTCAATTCACTCTCAACAGCAGCCTTCTCACGAACTGCCTCGGGGTTGGCAGCGGCCTCGGGGCCGGTGTGAGCAGCATGCTGGCTGTCGGTGACAACCTCAGGAACACCGGTGACAGGGCCAGACTCGGCACTAGTGTTGGCTTCAGGCACCTTCTCCTTCAGCTCTTCCTCGACGTTGTGCTTGCTCTGAACGGCCTTGGCCGAAGAAGAAGCCTCAGGGCTGACATGAGCGGATTCTTGGCTCTCGGAAACGACCTCGGGCACACCACGGGGCTCACGAGGAACCTGACCGGCAAGCTGAGCAGTAGTGCTTTGGGGAGCGACAGATGAGCTAAAGGCGTTGTCGAAGTTGGGCAGTTGAGAGTCGCCACCCATGGGAAGGCTGGACTCAGGGATCATGTTACCACCAATGGAAGGGAGGTTGAACATAGAAGCACCGTTGGCCTCGGCCTCGCTCTGAGAATCAAGGACCGGAGGGAGGACGGGAGCACCAGTGTCGCTAACACCATACTGAGAGCCGTCACGGACGGTAGATTGGATTGTGTTGGAGGTGATCTTGCTGTGGTGAGGGACAGGCTCGCCAGGCGCGAGCTTGATGGGGTTACCAATGCCAGCGGTGGCAGGAATGGGGTTGATGCCAAAGGCCTTGGTGTCCTCCTTCTCCTCGCGGGCGGTGGATGGAGCGTAAGCGCCAGGGAGGTCGTTCTCGTTGAGTTCACGCTCGCGAGACTCATTGGCGCCGTCGGTGGAAGTGGAAGTGGCCTTCTTCAGCTCGGGATCGTCGCGTACGGTAGATTGAATAGTGTTACTAGTCAAAGTGCTCGGGTGAGGGACGGGCTCGCCAGGGGCAAGCTTGACGGGGTTGGAAGGGCCGTCAGTAGCAGGAATGGGGTTAACAGTGAACTGCTTGAGGTCAGCCATAGGTGTGACTGGGAATTGACCTGGCAGATCCTCGAAGCCGGGAGTCTCCTGAGGGAAGGTCGTCTCGTCGACGCTCTGCTCAGAGTGGGCGTTTCTTTCCTTTTCGAGCGGAACCTCACCAGCAAGGGCGGCGGTGGTAGATTGAGGGTGGACCGAAGAGATGAAGGCTTGCGCAGGTCGCTCTTCGGGCTCAGGGCTCAGTTCTCTGGCCTCGACGACATTGTTAACGTTGCCCGAAGAATCCGTCTCTTGTTTGGCAGTCCAGTCGGTTGTCCATTGCCCGTCGACGACGAACTGGAGAAGCATGTCAGTCGCGTGCACTTGCAGTATAGCGAGAAAGTTCATACCTTGTAGTGAACTCTGTGCTCCTCACCGGGAATGGTCACAGTCTTGTGGAAAGAGTCGCCATTCTTGTTAAGCTTGATCGACTTGGACCAGTTGTCGAAGTCACCTGTCACGTAGACTTCTTGGGCGGGGTGGTCCCTGTCGCAGCGTGTTAGTGATGGCTTCGTTTCACCTATGGTGCGCGCGCATTTGTTGAGCAGCGCGAGCGAGAACTTCGCACGCAGGCCCTCAAACCATGCGACGCGATTGACTGTCAGATGCGACTCACCAAGTAAATGTATAGCTGCCCATGTCTCGGCTCGCTGTTCAGCAAATTCAAACAAGTTGGAAGATTCGAATGGCCTCTAGAGTAACGGCCTGTTGCGAAAGCTGACGGCGTGGTTGGGGTGGGTTAAGATAGATAATGCGCTGGTAACACAGAGATGCGCGCGCCTTGGAGCTTGTAGACAGCCAGCGACAGGCAGAATGGTTCGTGCGGTGGCTGCGTGTGTGGCTGATGAGAACCTTGGCTTGGGCGGACGGCTGGTAGCTCTGCAGTCTGGAGTCTGGACTCTGATCGGTGGCAGGGAAGTTGCTGGTTGCGCGAGAAGAATGCCGAAGAGATAGTTCTGTTCGTAGTTGAGAAGATGTTTGTTATACTTGTTCTACAAAATTCCCAGGCGGAAACAGCAACCTCAATTTCCAAGTGCCTTGTTCCTACCAGCCTACGTCATTAAATTTAGGCGGAGCACTGGAGGAGCACGTTCTGGTTCTTGCCAAAGCTTCCTTGGTGGGACTGAATACAGACCAACTGACTCTCTACTAACCAGCGCAGGTCTGTTTCTCCTATGCCCGGTCGGGTGGTGATAATCAGCTGCAGAGATGCGGAAAATCGACACAAAGTGAAGCAGCGATCGCAGAGATAGCCATCTGAGTCACAGCTCCAAGTTCGTCTTCTTAAGACCTGGACTACTCTATGCATACACGCGGTCATATGTTTTGGAGACGGACTCAAGATCGACGAATGCTGCGTAGGAGACCCTTGGCGCTCTGTAATGCAATCCAGCTCCTTTTGACAGGAGCTTGTCCAAAGCTGTTCCAGTAATGCCTGGCGTGAGTACAAGTCGTGCTCGTATACCAGTAATATACAAAAGATTCTCACCTGGTTAGCGAGATCATTGTGTTTCCGGTAGTACCTCGATTGCAGTCGGCATGCGTGTTTCCTTGCTTGGCGTGTCGGTGTCTTGCAAGCAAAGCACGAAAGTGGGAAGTGTTGCCATGACTTTTTCCTCTCGGAAGAATATCTATCTATCACACAGCTTGAATATCCTTGTGGGGAGTAGTTCTGTCTATCGTGTTCTGTCTTGTCCTACTCGTAGCCTTGTCCATACAGAGAGTATTGGGTGTTGAGCTGCTGTTGTGTGACCGTTGTCAATCCAGAGCTGTGCCGTTTGACCTTCTCGAAGGAGCAGCAAATAGTGTCATGAATAGTGGCAGTTGCGAGTAGTAGCGATGGGAACGAGGTCAATTGGCCCCAAAAGCACATAGCTGCAAGCTCCCGCTCCTTCCTTTCTCTTTTTCCATACAATTCCCATCTTGGTCGTGTTGAATTGAAGCTCTCTAGGTTTGGCCGATATTGCTCACTCGTCCAGATTGCTTCTGTCGTCACGCGCCACAACTTCCCCCTCATTATCTCATTGGCCGTCGGTCGCAGTTTCCCCCTCAATAATACCCTGAACAAAGTCACTACGCACCAAAGCATCGATTACTGAGCATCGCATTGCAGCCTCGCATCAGCTTCATCACGTCTCCAGTCAATCACAGGTGACAGCTGCATCGAAACAAAGAACCCCACTACGGCAGTGTAGCTCCACGTCTGCGGGCTCCTGCACAAACGTCCCGACACAAGCTCTCCCCAAGCTCCCAAGTACCTTAGCAATCAGCTACAATGGCTCTTCCCGCCGACTACAAGCACGAGATCGAAATCCTCGAGCGTGAGGTCCTGCAGAACAAGCCCACCGACGTTCTCCAGTTCTGCGCAAACCACTTCCACCGCCGACTAGAGTCTCAGCGACACGAGTTCCTGCTGGGCGCACAGCATTCCACCAGCAAAACAATGGCCGAGAACAACTTCCCCGGCAGCAACCCCTTCCACCACATCCAGCAGCCCGGAATGCAGCGCCTTGAAGAAGAGGATGAAATGGACACGTTCGCCTCGCCCACTGCCGCTTCTTTCCCCAACAACGCAATGAACCGTGACGCTTCTCCCTTTGCTGCAAACGCAAACCCCTTTGGTGCTGGTAGCGCCAACTCGGTCAGCAGCCCTTTCGCCGCCTCTCAGAGCTCCGATCCTTCTGCCCAGCAAAGTGATGGCTCTTTTGGCGGTTTCAACTTCGGTTTCGGTGGCGCTCAGAACACCAACAGCCGTGATCAGAAGGACGTGCCGCAAAACTTCCCCAACAACTACAACATGGGCCGTCGTGTGTCTGTCTCGGCCGAGGTGCTCGCGCCCTCTGGTACTGACGACTCGGACTGGAAGCCTCCAACCTACCCCAAGACCCAGGAACAGCTCAACCGTCTGCGCACATCAGTGTCACGCAACTTCTTGTTCTCTCATCTGGATGACGACCAGACGGAGCAGGTCCTTGGTGCCTTGCAAGAACGCAAGATCCCCGCCAAGGACGTCAAGGTCATTGCACAAGGAGATGTTGGTGACTACTTCTACGTCGTCGAGACTGGCAGCTTCGACATTTACGTCTCGTCAACCGGCAAGATTGAGCCCGGCATGAACGGTATGGGTAACAAGGTCGCATCCTGCGGTCCCGGTACCTCATTTGGTGAGCTTGCACTGATGTACAATGCACCCCGTGCCGCAACTGTGAACAGTGCCGAACCCAGTGTCATCTGGCAACTCGACCGTATCACCTTCCGCCGTATTCTGATGGACAGCGCATTCCAACGCCGCCGCATGTACGAGTCGTTCCTCGACAGCGTGCCTCTCCTCAACACTCTTACCGCTTACGAGCGCAGCAAGATTGCTGATGCTCTCGAGACCCAGAAGATGCCTGCAGGAAGCACAATCATCCGCGAGGGTGACGTCGGTGACCACTTCTACATGCTCGAATCTGGTACCGCTGCCGTTTACAAATCTGGAATCGAGCAATCACTCAAGCAATACAACAAGGGCGATTACTTCGGCGAGCTGGCCTTGCTCGACGACAAGCCTCGTGCCGCCTCAGTTGTCGCCGAGACAGATATTAAGGTGGCTATGCTGGGCAAGAACGGTTTCCAGCGCCTTCTTGGACCTGTCGCAAGCATCATGCGTCGTGATGACCCTACAAAGTCGGATGGAGGCTCGGTTCAGACCTCTTCATCCTCTGCTGGCCCATTCTCCGACAGTGTTAACCCCTTCTCGTCGTCCTGAATGGCCGGGGAGCATGGTGCGCGCTTGACCAAACGACAAAGATTGAATTGATATCGCTGGGCAAGAATCGGTGGCGCCATGGGTCCCGTCTTTATTTTTCTCATTTCTAGAGCCAACTGGGCGACACGACTAGTCAGCCGTCGTCCCCATGTATTCCATGTCTTATCTTAGGTTTCAGTAACGAGATAGTGCTTCGAACTACAGTCTACAGAACGTTTCTTGAGATGCAATTCTTCGTCATGATCGAAATCGTACAATGCCCTCCCGTAACTCTAACGTCTTCCTTGAATGCTTGTTGCAGGATAAGCATGCCAGCACCAGCACGGTTGAGAAGCGTGCGTACGTCATCAACCAAAACGGGGCATGGATCAACTGGTCCACGCTTCCATGCCGGCTTCCCGTTTCGCTACTCGTATATCACACTTGAAGAGCCTCTTGCCCTCGCTCTCTTCATCTTCCATTGCAATCCATTGTTCTTACGATTCACGAAACATCCATTGTCCCATTAGCAGACTTGATAGTCACCGCTTGCTGCGAATTTCAATCAATTCCATTTCTACTACTCAATCGCAAAACTTCTTTCTTCCTCCACAATGGACTGTCTTCCTATTCCCTTCGTCTGCTTCCAGTGTGGTATGGTCAACTCACACATCCTCTATCGTCTCAATATCTGACTATGATCAGGTACCGACCAGAACCCTTGCCACTGCAAAGTTGTCGGCCCTACCATCGGCTTCGCCAGTGCCATCGTCCTTGCAGTATGGACCATGTTTTCGTCTTCAACGTTCTTCAATTCTGACCAAAACTCAGGTTGTTTGCTGGCCCGCTTCTCTCTTCTGCGGCTGCTGTGCAACTGAAACCGGCAAGAAGTAAGTTCTGACACCTGACATGACTAGCATGTAATTGGGCTGACACCTGCAACACAGGATGCTCGGCTACCCAGCAGATGCAAGTGGCAAGATCAGCAATGCTATACCCATCTAGAGTTCTCTTTCTCGATACGACAATTCTCTGTGGATATCCTAGGAGTCGGCAATGGCGTTCACCCTGGGTTTCTGGTATAGCTGTGCTGGGCATGGCTTGGGATGTTAATAAATAGCAGCGAAACGTCGACAAAGCATAAAGGGATACACGCTGTTCTTCCTGATATTCGACTCCCGGATTCCAGAATTTGTGAAGTCTGTCACGGTGTTGCTAGGCGTGATGACCTGACGGGAGAAAGCATTGCAAGCTCTCAACTGTCCAACATAGAGCCCGGGTACATGAACAGGCCTTCCAATACCTCCTTCCCCAATAACGTACCGCAGAGCACACTGTCGCATCACTAATCACATTCAGCTCTTTCTCGTTTTCACTTCACAGATTCCAAGACACCGCACACGGTAACCCCTAATTTGGCAGGCTGTCATCACCCGGCCGCGCTACTTTCAGATCTTCACATAGACCCACCAGTTGCTCGCAAAACACGTCTTTCTCGCGTTTCAACAACAAAACTCACAAACAACGGCAGACGAGCATATCATCACATCTATCAATGCCACCTGCGCGTGCTGGTCAACAACCATCGTCAACAAGACAATTTACAGCTTCAGGTCCGTCGGTCATCGCCGTTACAGTCATGCAACATGAAGTCGTCTACTTCTCTCCCTTCTGGTGGTGAATGGCCCGCACAAAACGACCATTTCAGCAAACTCGGAGATTATTTTGACCGTCCGGAATGGTGGGATGAAGGCGCCCAAGCAATTGGTGATTTCTTCAACGAAGACAAACCACCTGATATCTCACCAGATCAGCGACTGGAAGACCTCCTGGAATCCTTCGAACCTTTCGTAGCGGCCGAAGGCCCTGTCACGCGCATCGAAAAGGATAACATCGACAAAGGACTGCCTAGCGAGATTGTGATTTCGTTACCTTCTCGCCGCGTGCAAGGGTTGAACGTCCATAATACAAGCGCCGACCAGGATGAGCAGAGCAGTCCTGTTGAACCGCAAATCCAGAAGCAAGTTGTGTCCCTAGTGTCTCCGCCACAGCAAGAAACTGTGCCAGGACCCGATGACATTGCCGACGATACAGACAGCTCTCTTTTTGGATCGCGGTCTTCATCTCCCAATGTCGGACATGCTGAAGCGGAGATCATAGAGTCGAGCAATGATCTTCCACCCCAAAAAGAGATTCTCGTTGATGTTACCTTACAAAGACCCAGTGAACCCGCATCTACCAACATCAACAATGCCAAACCGGATTTGCCGTCATTCAGAGCTGTTTCCAACGAAAGACCACTGTCAGAGCCAGGCGCTACCATTGCTGATGATGCTATGGCCGCATCTTTGCCTTCACTCACGGGCACAACCACCAGCACCAGACAAACAAGCATTCAGCCAGACTCAAGTACTCATGCCCCTTCCGCTTCCTTTAACGATACAGTATTGCCCAATATCTCAACTGGAAAGAACGCTTCTTCTCCTTCCGCTCTATTACAAGATGTTGACGAGCGTTTGAGGACGCCTCAAAACCCGAACGAATTAAACGAGAGCATCGTTCTCTCACAAGACGGCGAACCAGTATTTTCAGTAGTTGTTGGAACTCCGATCGAACCCCAAGATACTGTTCAAGATAGCCCTCTCGACGAGGGTATCGAAGATGTGGAAATCACTGGTGCAGTCTCTCATGTCGACCCCACAGGTATTCAAGCCATCAAAGACGAGTTTTCTGAGCAGTATGGCCTTGAAACTGGTCAAGACTCGAGCTTCATCTCTCAAGACGACGATGTCACCGTCGTACACGATCCATCTTCAGCAGCCACATCATTCTTCCCACCGAACCCTTACTCCACCGGTCCCGTGGGATACGACTATGGTGGCTTGCCACTGATCGAGGAAAGAGCTGCCCCTGTGGTGCCAGACCCAATTCCAGACCAGGTCGTACAGGACACATTCCCAGATCATGTTGTGCAAGATGCATCTCTAGACGAAGATACCCAGTCATCAGATTCATCGCCTCATGGAATATCTGACGAGAAGGATCAAGTGTTTGTTCAAGACACAATAGAGACTCCGACGGCACCTGATCCTGTGTTATCCCACGGCGAGCTCCCAACCTCATTCACGAACCAGTCATTACTTCGTGAACAGTCTGACGCAATTCAAGATGATCCCCAAGGTACGATCGAGACTTCGACAATACCTGACATCCAGTCTGTTATTTATAGTCTGGACTCACCATTTCCGACTCCAATCCTGAAAATGTCAAGTGCTCTTGATATCCGTGCTGACACACCACCAGCACCGCCTATATCGCCACTGACTCCGCCACCAGAGTACCTCGCCGCAAGACTGACCGATGAGCAAGATGCCGTCAGTGGGGCTGCCGTGGAGGAGAGCGATAATGTTGAGAAGAAGGTGGGATCATCGGTTCCTAAAAAGACCTTCCTCAAGCTGGGCAAGGTAACACCCAACAAGGCTGCGACTACTGGCAAATCCTGGAGCGGAAAGGTCTTTGAAGTGGCCAGAGAAGCCGACGATGAGCTCGCTCACGATGCGATGCAAGACCAGGATGAGGACGAACTTGAGGCCGAGATTGTTCCTGAAGACACCATGGAACGAAAGCGCAAGCAAGATCAATCTCATACAGACGAGCCACCAAGAAAGAAGCATCTCTCAGAAATACCAGAGGACGACGAGCAACCTGCAATCGAGACCACTGAGTCGAGTACCGTTGCAAAGGGCACCATCAACAAAGGCAAGTCGAAGATGCCGGTGCAAAAAGCACAGGCACCAGCCACGAGATCCTATCACCGTGACTCGACCGATGAACTCGCTCTGGATCTGCCTGTTCAACCTGCGGACCCTCCCGCATCGACTCCTTTTGCTTTGAACAGAGTTAAAAGGGTCCTGTCGCAGGCAAAGACCATATCCAAGAAGTCAACACCCAGCCGTCCAGGTGCTAAAAAGGCAGCCGCGACAGCTGTTTCATCAGCCCCTGTCAGCAAGACAACTGCTCCTCCGAGGATCTCAAGAAAGGGCGGTGTCTCGAAGGAATTGGCTGCGTTGTTCAACTCTTCGCCCCCTCGCAAAGCCGACGAAAAGTCAAAAGCAGATATTGGATCACGTCTGCGTAGCCAGCCCAACACTCCTGTCCCCGTAGCTCCCAAACCAACCGCAGTTGCCGCAGCCAAGCAGATCTCAGATACCAGCACAACAGGCGCCTCCGCAGAACCCAAGCGAATTAGGCTCCATGGCTCTAACCCACTCGGTGGTCAAGAACTCAGCAACTTGGGCCCCTTCGCAGAGACGAAGACCAGAACACGAAACTCTACAGCTGCGTCTACTCCCGACTCCACTCCTGGACCTTCGACAGGAACGGCACCTAAGCGTATCAAGAACCCAATTGGCAATCACGAATCTTCGAGCTTGGGAGCTGTTATGGAGTCAAGGACCAGATCGACAGACACTTCAGTCGAACCTACTTCTAAGCCTGCTGCCAAAGCTACTCCCGGAAAGCGTGTCAGACAGACTCCAATCAAGCCTTCTACCAAAGCTGCCATCGAACCTACCGCTAAAGCCAATCCATTCCTGCTGGCAAAGAAGCCGACGGGTGCTTCTACCGCATCCAGAAGAAAGGCACTTGCAAAGAACAAGGCAGTCGAGCCAGAACAGGAGGTAGAGGCTCCTCTCGCAAGATCGGGAAAGCAGACCAAGAGAAAGCGACCCAACGAGGGAAAAGATACTGAAGAGGGAGCTACGAGACAGAGCAAGAGGATTGCCGGAGCAAAGACTCAGGAGGAGTGAGCACGATGTTGCGAAGTTGAGGTTGCTATTGAGATGTCGGAGGTAAATAGGAAGATGGAGGTTCTTGCTTGGTTCGCAAGACTGGAAAGAACGCGCGATTGGCTTGTTGCTACTTGCTTGTTTGGGTTGAGATAGCTAGTCAAGGCAAGTGCATCCACGTAGCTCTTTCTCTCAAATGCGAACAAAGCAATATTATGATCAAACAACATTCCTCTACTAAGCCCACTCCCCAACAATACACATGAGCATAGCCCCTAAGAAAACACATACCATCATGAATGTCAACCGCCTGTTACTCCTCGTTTGAGGTTCAAAGAGAAAGTCCCTCGCCAACAATTCCACCAATCCATTGTAAACCAAGATACCAGCACTGATAGCGTCGAACACTCCGACAATAAGTAACTATCTCACGTCAGCATCGCAATACCCAATACCCACATTACAGTAAAGAAGAGACTCACAGATTCATAACTCCCACTATTATAAGTAGTCCTCAAACCCAAACCCACAGCCATGGATATCGGAGTAGTGACTCCATACCCTGCAATACACAACCAAGACAACCAGTTGCGATACTTGGCAGGAAATGGAATCATAGACATTCTGGCTCCGATACCCAGTCCTTCGAATCCTTGATGGAACATCAGCACTATGTACAATGTCGACCACTCACTGCCCGCAACGCCAAAATTGAGTCCGATGAAGATGGAATGCCATATAATGCCAAACTCCAGAATCAAGAATGCGGCAAACTGTTGGGCGAAAGCCACTTTTTCCGCCTTTTGCGTGTCTAGTAGTTTTTCCTCGTCTGTTTTGTGTACAATGTCCGGTAACGCGGAAGTATTGGAGGCAGAAGAGCCAGTAATTATGCCTTCGACATTAGTGTGCAAATCCAATCCATATTTATCAGCGACGTATTTCTGCGCCACCACATCGACGACGAAAATGCACATGCAGGAAGCGAGCATGATGGCCGGTGTCCAGGAATACATTGCCCAGTTTCCTGTCATGCCTACACAGCTGTTTGGGCCGATGTTTTGGTATGCTGGATCCAATCTGCCGTTTTTTCCATCAGCAACTTTTCATCTTTCCCTTCCCTTTTCTTTTTTCTTCCTCAAGTGTGGAGTTTGTGCGGCAGTAACTTACAAATGTATAAATGCAGTACTCACGATGACTCCAGAGCCAAAGTATCTGGCGAACAGATAGACCACGGTGGGAATCCGTAGACGAGGAAACTGTTTGCCAATATATGGGAATGCGGTGCCGAGGGTGGAAACGACGAGCATAACGAAGACGGCAGAAATGCGAGCGGGGAGGTGACCATTGTATTCATTTTTGCCCAATTGCAGATAGCAGATTATGTCTCTGGGGGAGGCGGTGGTGAGGTCGATGTTGGTGGGGTCGAAGTTGGACATGGTGTCTGTAGTCACGACCGAGATACCGAAACCAAGGTGAGTGATAAGATGGAAACGGTGGAAAGAGGCTGTTGGTTCAATTCAATGGCAGTGTCGTGTTCGAAAGCCAAGTCGTGGTTGTTATGATTGGTGTTACCGATATTCACGGCCGAAAAGCCAGCACCTTGATGAAGACTTACCGGGTACGACGGATCTATTATAGTGGTAAGCGGGAGGTTCAGGAACGAATTGTCGTTGCCAAAGAATTGCCAATTTCTTGTATGCCAATGTCGTTTACTAAATCGAGGGCTTGGTGAAAGCTTAAACGTGAGGTTGACGCGTGGTATGCATTTTTCTCTCCACAAATCACCTTGATGGTCGGAGATCCATGATGCAAGGCAGGAACTGATTTGATGTGTTGCATTCGCTTATCGAGTGGAGGATCATGATTTCTAAGCTTTCTCTTCACCCTCCCCTGCAAACTCTACTAGTGCCGTGCCAGCCTTGCACAAATCTCCAGCCTTGTGCACGACCTTTGCAATCACACCATCATGCGGCGCTCTAATAACCGTCTCCATCTTCATACTCTCAATGACCACAAGTGCCTGGTTCTTAGTGACCATTGAACCTTCCTCAACTTCAACACGAAGCACCTTGCAAGGCATGGGTGCCAAGACACTGTTTGCGACATCTTTCATGCCCAGAGCTTTCTCGGCCCATTTCGGAACAGCGAGTTGTAGACGGTATTGACGTCCTTGTTGGAAGAGAATGAGGTTGTTTGTTTCTGGATCTCGGATGACTCTGGTTTCGAGACGGGTGTGAGGGTAGAATGATTGGAGGATGTTGGTGGTGCTGTTGAGTTTGCTGGTGACTTGTAGCGACTGTTGGCCTCCGATAGAGACGGAGAATGTGTGTGGACCAAGGTGCTGGACGTGTGCAGTGATGGATGAGGCATTGCTGCTTTGACCGTCCGCCGGTATTTCGACGAGGTCAAAAGTCCTTGATCCGGACAGTCCAGTATTGAAGCCGATGGTTTGAGAAGACAAGACTGATTCGCTGCCAGTCAGTCCTTGCTCAGCGATGTATAGCCCAAGAGCTGCTTGCGACCAGGCTTCGTCTGGGATGTCGACCTTGCGGAATAGCTCATCCTTGTTCTTCTCGATGTATCCAGTCTCCACTTCGCCAGCCACGAACTTAGGGCTGACACACATACGCTTGACGAACTCGATGTTGGTGATGGGTCCAGCGATCTCGTATTCTTCCAGGGCGGTCTTCATCTTTTGTAGTGCTGCGTGTCGATCCGGGCTTTGAATGATGAGCTTCGCAATCATTGGGTCATAGTGTGATGTGACTTCGTCTCCGACAGCAAATCCAGCATCAATCCGTACAGTGTCGGTGATTTCGGGAGTTCTCAAATGCAATAGCTTGCCTGAGTCTGGCACAAAGTTCCTGTTTGCGTTAGCAATCTAGCATTGTTATGACCAAGTGTAGAAGACTTACATGTCAGGGTTCTCGGCATAGATGCGAGCCTCGATAGCATGTCCACGAGCTTTGATTCTCTCATGCACTTCCTCCTGTGTCAGGGGTAACTTGCCGCCTTCTGCAACCAGAATCTGCCAGTGCACCAAGTCTTCGCCAGTCACCATCTCCGTGACAGGATGTTCGACTTGTAATCTAGTATTCATCTCCATGAAAAAGAACTCGCCAGAGTCGTTGTCGAAGATGAACTCGACAGTACCAGCACCTTCGTAGGCAACCGCAAGGGCAGCAGATCGAGCTTTGGCCCAGAGGTCTTGTCGGAGTGCTTCGTCGAGATGAGGTGCTGGTGACTCTTCCAAGATTTTCTGATGTCTTCTTTGGATACTGCAATCTCTCTCACCCAGTGCGACACAGTTTCCGTGTTTGTCTGCGAAGACTTGGACTTCGATATGGCGAGGTGTAGTGATGTACTTTTCGACCAACATGACGTCGTCACTGAATGAGCTCATGGCTTCGGACTTTGCGGATGCTAGTTGATCCAAGAAGTCGTCGGGAGACCTGGAGATGCGCATGCCCTTACCACCTCCACCCTTGACAGCCTTGAGCAAGACAGGATAGCCGATCTGGGCTGCTTGATGTTTGAGAAAGTCTGGATCTTGGTTCGAGCCATGGTAGCCAGGAATACAAGGAACACCAGCCGAGGTCATGATATCCTTGGAGCGACTCTTGTCACCCATGGCCTCGATTGCTTTCCAAGGAGGTCCAATGAATTTGAGTCCTGCTTCGGTGCACTTCTTGGCGAATGCCGCATTCTCGCTGAGAAACCCGTAGCCAGGATGAATGGCTTGACAGCCATGTTCGCGTGCTGTTTGGATGATTCGGTCGCCGTTCAGATACTGGCTTGGGTCGCTGAGGTTGATAGCAAAGGGAGAGCTCAAGGCATGTTGACTGTATGCATCCGGATCTGTGTAAAGTGTCGTTGTTCTGATACCGTACTGTGCAGCAGTTTTGCCGACCCTGAGAGCAATCTCTCCTCTATTGGCAATGAGAATAGATTGTAGTGGCTGTCTTTCAGATCCCTGGCTTGTTGTTGTGCTGGTTAGTCGTTTAGTCACTGCAGGGACAAGACTTCGAGTGCCTCTGGTATGACGGAACATGTTGATTGGATGCGCGGCACGCTTCATGAATTGTCACAATGGTACTTAGCAGTGGTCGACGATATGTATACTGATGGTCATCCACACCGAGGGTAGCCACAGGGCGCGTCGTGGGGGCATGCGGGGTACCTGCCTTATGGGGAATTGCCGGAGGCACAGGCATATGACCATCGAACCTCTCCTTGGCTGCACCTCCTACCATTCACTCATGGTGTCTTTTAAACGGCCAAATCCATGTCTTCACTTGTGTTGGAAGATTGATGTTCTCGCCAGGTCGCTGGTATCGAAAAGAAATCGCGAAGCAGCCGCGCCCCAGCCACGTCATCATCCCGCGGTATTCCCGTCTTGTTACCTCCATGAACGCGACGACCATCCTTCTCAACACCACGAGAATACTGAGCGGCAACATCCTGACGCATTATCGCATCTCCTGCTCGTCCAATGTAGAGATTGGTACAAACTTCGTGCTCTGATGAAGACTCTTCATTGGGTCATCATCCAGGGTACGTCTTGGTTTCTTCTCAGCGCCTAGAGCTTGGTGTCTTGGTTTGGATCATTTTTTCTCTTGGTTGGAATATTCCTCCAGCATTGACACGCGATCATTGAACACACGTGTTGGGCTGCTCTGACAGAACATCAATAACATCTTGATATTGGCAGCTTAGGACAAGACTGCCAATGGTTTGACCCACAAAAGGTAGGTAGGTGACAATGAGTTGTTTTTGCAAGACCATGCTGAGGACTATTGACCTTGCTCCTCATATAAATGGCAAGTCTGCTCTACATGAACAACTGCCAATAACATCATCCGGATTGATTCAATTCCTCCCTAGCTTCGTGCAAGATATAGCTTCATCATGCCGCCCGCCGTGACCGCCAAATACGACTGGATCCTCGCCATCACCACTATCGCCTTCGTGTTCAGCGCCTTCGGCAATGGAGCCAACGATGTCGCCAACTCATACGCCACATCTGTCGCTGCCCAAACTCTGACTATGCCCCAAGTCGGCGTTTTGGCAACCATAACGGAGTTCGTGGGCGCTGTTGGTCTAGGAGCTCGAGTCACCTCCACCATCAAGAACGGGATCATCTCGATTGATCGCTTTGAGAGCAACCCTGGAGCTCTCATGCTTGCCATGGGTTGCGCGGAAGTTGGAAGCGCTTCATGGCTGATGCTCGCTACTGGACTTGGTATGCCGGTGTCCACAACTCAGACCGTAGTCGGAGCCCTGATCGGCGTTGGATTCGCAAGCGGAAGTCCCGTCAAATGGGCTTGGGAGTCGGGCAGTGTATCTCAGGTCGCTGCCTCATGGGCCATTGCTCCTTTGATCGCAGCTGGCTTCTCTGCTATCATCTTCGGGTCGGTCAAGTACAGCGTTTTGGAACGCATAGATTCCTTCAAATGGGCCATGCGACTGATCCCTTACTATCTGGCATTAACTGCTGCAATTCTGGCTCTCTTTATCGTCGTCGAGACTCCTACTGCACCTTCTCTGGAAGAATTTGGTGCTGCTAAGGCAGTCGGAATCATTCTCGGCGTTTTCTTCGGCGTCCTGGCCATTTCGTACATCTTCTTTATACCATACTTCAAGAGACGATTGGTTATGAAGGACGCGCGTGTCAAAGTGTGGCATATTCCCCTCGGCCCTCTCCTTCTGAGGGAGAATCCACCACTTTACTTCCCTGGCAACCCTGATGGCCAGTACATTGGAGAATATCAAGCCGAGGGGAAATCGTTTAACGACTCACCGGAAGCTAGTCCAGATATCAGAGGAAACAGTCCAGCATCGCTCATGGAGCAAAATCCAGAGAAAGTCGCACCTATTCTCGGAGACTCGTCGTCAGTCGAAAAGGGCCCGCAACAACCTTCAGGGATGCGGAGGCGCCATATTGGTCCACATGAGCGCTTCTTGGAGCCAAACAAGGACCTATCCATCGCGCATCCTCAGCGCCTCTGGGGTTATGTCAAGTTTGCACTGCTCCAAGGTGTTACGCGCGATGTCATCACTCACGACACTGCTGCTATGCGTGCGATCCACGCACGTGCCAACAAATACGATCCGAGAGTGGAGCATCTCTGGACATATTGCCAGGTAGCTTCGGCCATGATGGTACGTATGCGAGGGTACAGATGTTATGAGCCAGTAGCCGCCGAAAGGTGTCTGCTGTCTTGTGGTATTGTGCCATTAGACACACATGAGAAACATGCTAATTGTGAGGTCAGATGTCGATTGCCCACGGAAGTAACGATGTGGCCAATGCGGTCGGTCCATGGGCTGCTGTGTACCAGACATACCAAGCAGGAGAGATCGCGACGACATCTCCGACACCAGTCTGGTTTTTAGTGGTTGCTGGTTTCCTTCTGGGTGCTGGTTTCTGGTTTTATGGTAAGTTGGCCTGTTTCAAGAGTCAAGACAATTCGGCTGACAATCTCAGGATATAAAATCATGAGAGCCATGGGAAACAAAATCACCCAAATGTCGCCGAGTCGTGGATTTGCTGTCGAGTTGGGCGCAGCAGTCACGGTCTTGTTGGCTTCAAGACTAGGTCTGCCAGTGTCAACGACGCAATGTCTGACTGGAGCAGTTATGGGAGTAGCACTCATGAACTATGACTTGAAGGCCGTGAATTGGAAGCAGTTGTGCTTTATCTTCATGGGATGGGTTTTGACGCTCCCAGCTGCAGGATTGATTGGAGGACTCTTGTGCTTGATGGCGTTGAACACTCCTCATTTCTAGAAGATGTCAAAGGCGATGCATGAGCCGATTGGATCGATAGAGAGGTTGTGGAGGTAGTAGAATACGAGAACATAAAAGTCTGTTCTGATGGTACTAGAGTCGGGACCGCTGTGCTGTCAAACATAAAGGTACAATACTGTCGAGTCCTCGTATGCAGAGTGAGCGGTACCGATCAGCTCATCACATGTCGCTTTCGGTGGGGCGGTCGCCTGCAGCAGTTCATTGAGGTGAAGATTGGTTGACAAATCGCCGAGGCTACTTGTATACCAGGAGGCGGAACCTCAACTCTGAGATGGACAAGTCTCGTATGATGCAGCAGAAGCCTGGAGAGGTTGTCATTTTTCAAGGATGACGACGGCTCGTTGTTGATCCAAGAGGAGCAAAAGCAGGGTTCAACCTCGGCCGAAAGTGTTGGATGGCTTGAGAAAAGTGTGGGGAATGTTTACAAGAGAATCAATGGCGGTATTGACAGTCGGTCGCGAGCTGCCTATTGTAGACGAGTGCAGGTGGTAGAGAGTAGAGCACTGCATCGCGTATAAATATCAGCCTGCATAGACAATCGATAGAGCAGGTACCGAAGCAGCTAAGCTGTGGCTGACTGTCTGAATGAGGGACGCCGTCATCCAACTCTTTCTCTCTCTCCCTGTTTCCTGCTTCCCCAAAACAGCTCTGCCATCACCGACTTCGACATCCTACACAACATCGCCATCATTCGAGTCGCCTAATCTCAGTCGCTCCATCGCCCTTGCGCGACCACAACCATGTCCGGAGGCTATGATAACGACTACGACTCGGACTGCGACTACTACGACTATGACGACGATTACATCTACGCCGATGCAGGAGCCTTCGACCTAGCCGTATGTCTTCAAAGAGGCACTTGAAAGACCAAAGCTCTAACATTTCTCAGGACGAACTCGCGTCTGGAGCAATAGCCGAAGCTCCCGCCTTGTACTACCGCGATGACGAACTCGAAGAATACGACAACTACAATTTCTGGTCAGAGATCGAGTACGGTAACAACGAAATCTTCGACCAAGAATCCGCCGATACCAACCCAACCGACAAGAGAAAGAAGTCAAAGGCTGCAGAGATCAAGGACACAATCAAGAAGATACGCTTGCGCGGCATTCAAGATTACCCGACCGTTCTGTGGAAGTCGTCACAAGAAGCCTTCAGTCTGAGTCAACCTTGCCCCATCTACGACAAGCCACAACAACCGACCGCGCTCCTCCCAAACTGGCGACAGCTCCTCAAAGACAGACCCGCTGTATTTACCACATCATACATGGCCATCCACACTACCAAGGACAAGCAAGAAGACGCTGAATGGGAGGACATGTCAGAAGACAATGGTGAAGAGGAGGAAGGCGACGAAGATGACGACGAAGACGAGGACGAGGACGATGAAGCCGACGATGAAGCCGACGAAGAAGCCATGGGCTTGCAAGACATTGATCCAGAAATGCTCAAGTCTGCTCTTGCGGCAAGACTGTCGGCTTCTGGAATGACAAGCAAGGACCAGTCAGCTATGATGGAAGCCATGCTGCAGATGCTGGCTGGAGGCGACGGTGCTGCTAACGACGACCTCCTTGAGAGTCTCACATCCAACATGCTGAACCAAGTCACCGAAGAGGGCGGCGACTCATCTATGGGACAATGGCTGGCTGGACAAGGTGTATCGCTTGAAGAAGATGCTGAGGCCGGTGACGAAGAGCAGGAAAGCAACTCATCCATGACAGCTGGCGCATCCAAGGACTCCTCGCCAAAGGACAGCGTAGCAGCTGAACAACCAGCTGCCCCCAAGCTCTCGGAACCATCGATTGAGGTACTACTCGAACCACAGTCTACAGGAAAGAAGCGAAAACATCCCTTATCCGAAGTCGTCAATCAGGACCAAACACCAGATACGTCTACTCTCGAGTCGGAGCCCGAGCCAATCCGCAAGCGAATCAAGCAAGAACCTTCTAAACCTTCGACTGTGTCTGCTCAGCCCAAGTCTTCGGCGCGGAAGCCATCGGTACCACAAACGAGAGGAAAGATGGCAGATGACAAGGCTACGGTCAAACCCAAGCCTACCATCTCAAGCAAAGCCAAGCCCGAGACTACAAAAGCAACAAACCCCAAAACCCAAACAAAAGAGAAGGCACCACTTATCAAAGAACCCACAAAGCCAGCAACGCGAAAGCGCAAAGCTACAGAAGAATCTATTCCGGAAGAGAAGCCCAAGAGACAGTTGCGCAATTTTGCTGCACCCACCGCGAGCAGCCAGAGTAAAACGTCCGAGACCAAGGCTTCAGAACCCAAGACTACGAGAAGTGGCAGGGCCAGAAAGTAGACGGTGTTCATGTTTTGGTGATTCTCGTCATTATTCAGGCTGGCTAAGAGTTTCAGGCGGTCCAAACCAATCATCGTCAAGTTTCAGCATGGTGGCACTTTCTCGGGGTTTGAGTAACACATTGTTTCGGTCGTTCATTTTCTGTATGCTATCAATTTGACCTGCGAGATGATCTCTAGATCGACCATGATGGTGTGCGACAATGGTCCAATCAGAAACGCGCTTGCCAAGTTTCTGGCTGTCAACAAAGAAAAAGCAGGGTCCTCAGTCAGCCTCTGACGAACAACGGCCTCGCTAAACAACAACAATGCATGCATGTGTGCATGCGCGCGACTAAGGACCGATAGATAAATGCCTTGTCGACCGCAGGATTCGTTAATCATTTCAAAGGCAAGTCTCGACAACAAATTCCCTCGCACCTGCTGTCAAACACTTTCTTCGTGTGACTTTGGACAACTCGACATCAAGGATTTGAAAGCACAAGATTCAAGGAAGGTGATACCCAACGTGACATTCCTTCGTGTTGGTCACACGTGCCAATAGAGCTACATCTTTATCCCTTGCTTGCTTCCATCAAACTTTCTTCTCTTTCAATACCAACATTACTTCTTCAACAAACGTCTGGAATTCTTATCTTACCATCATCACTCTGCGAAAATAGGATTCCGCAATCGAGAGAACGACGTTTGGAAAGCCTAATATCAGGACGTCAAAGCCTACTATCACGACTACAAGGAAGAAAGATCAATATTTCGATTTCGCCGGCGGACAACTGTTCTGAGTATGTTCCAATCACTGAAGGACCGCTCCTCATTCGGAGGCTACATACGATTCGCTCTCCGCATCTTGCAATTCATCCTCGCCATCACTGTTATCGGGCTCTACGGCTATGATCTGGACAATGCACGAAAGGCACGTGTTGCTGCCGACCCCAAATGGACCTTTGCAGTCGTTGTGGGCGCGCTGTCCGCCCTCTCGGTCTTCATCTACCTTTTCAAATTTTCATTACGCTTCTTCTGGGACGCTGTCATGCTGTAAGTCTTTCTTCCCACTCCTCTTCTTGGACAGCTACTAAAATCCGATCAGTATCCTCTGGGCAATAGTATTCGGCATCTTTGGGAAGCTTTTCATCAACTTCCATCCCACTCCTAGACAGGGTGGTGAAATCAGAATGAAGAACGCAGTCTGGATCGACTTGGCGAACATGATCCTCTGGTTCATCACCTTCGTCTGGAACCTGATACTGCACTTCACCCGCATGGACAAAATGACCTTGCACACCGGAAGAGCAACAGTCTAGAATGCTGAACAGATGAGATACAAGTCTTCCGACTGGTACGTCAAGTTTCCCGTAATACTTCCACGTGATGCGGAAGATGAATTGGGTCGTTCTCGTGCGAAAACCCTGAGAGGTGTGGAGCCTTTGTCGGAGGATGACTGTTGGAACAACAGGATGGATGTACCGCCGCGGAGGGTGTATGCGCCTCCACCGGGACCGCCGCCGACTGAGGAGCTTCCGCAAATCGGTTGACGCGTGCTGAAACCATACGAGCTTATGAACAACCGGGAACTATTCATGTTGATTGAAGCGAAAGCATAACGAGGCTTTCGACCTAGGATAACAATGATGATTTTATTTTTCAACTTCCCTTACTGACCTTACTCTTATTCGTCGCCATCGTGACTGCTGTCTTCTATACCTACGTCCCAAATTAAAACCATCACTTGGGAAAGCTATCTGACAACCGCTCATCGCCTCACAGAATCTTGACAGACAGGATACATACAGAATACTGAGGACGACATAGTGCACAAACCCGTACAGTCTCTCAAAGCAAGCACCATACATTTCGGTGATATCAGCTCCGTCTTCGCTGGACTCTGTGATGGAATGCCTTGTGTGTGTGTATGTAAATGACTTTTCAGTTCAAAAAGTCACATCCAGTGAGAGTTGCATCAAGCGATAATTCAGGTATCACTGTTGGATGAGCGTTTTTGTATCAGAAAACAACCTTTCCTACATTGTATTGTCATATTTCGGAAGGGGTTTCAAGCATGGGCGAAAGTCACATAATGATTGGCGAATTTGCAAGGAGTGCGGAAGCAAAACAATTTAGAAAGTTGTGAAAAAGTCGTGTTGTAATTCGTTTGTCTCGTAAGACCTTGATGATGCTAAATATGCAAATAATGCAAGTGGTATATCCCCCTTCCTTTCCCCATCCTTTTAAACCAAATACCTGAATCCCTGTCTCATTCTCAGCGCCTCGTCCGGAGATTCCAAGAATTCCTTTTCGGCGGTGTGCTCGAGGACATCAGGTCTAGTGGCCCATGCGGCCGCTTCTCCTGCTTCCAACTTCTTGTTCAGGTTGACGAGGATCATCTTCATGATGATGCAGCCGACGATGGTGACGCCGAACATGGATAATACGATTCCGTAACTCTTGCGGTAACCGTTTTCCGTAAGCGCCCACACGTATGATCCAGCGACGTTGCCGAGTTGGGAGAAGGCGTTGACCAGAGCGATGGCTACGGCGCGCTTGGCAGGAGGACGGGGGAACGACGAGGAGATCCAGGAGTAGAAGACGATGAAACCGGCGTAGGAGGACGCTTGGAGGAAGAGCGCGACGTAGCGGGCAGCGGTTTGCTCGGTGGCCATACTGATGATGAAACCGACGAGACCGATACAGATGGGTCCAACGATGTGCCAGAATTTCTCTTGGGTGCGATCGGCGTGCCATGCGTTGATCAGGGAGATGATACAAGCGAAGGCCCATGGGGGAGCGCTCATGAGGAGAGTGGGAACGTAACCGAAACCCAGCGTCTTTGTGAGGGAGGGGAAGAAAGCGTTGAAAGAGAGACCGACGACGTAGGCGGTAAAGGTCAGCATGAAGACGTAGATTTTCAGGTCTTTGAGGGCCATGAAAAGACCATCGAATACACCGTCTTCTTTGCTGTCTTCATCTGCTTCACCGACATCTTCGATCATGCGGAGTTGGGCAACCTGCAGCTCCTCCTCGGTGAAACCGCGCGAGTTGTGAGGCAAATCGGGAAGCACGATAGCAGCAGTAATGGCAATGCCCATGGTAACCGCTCCCTCGATCCAGAACAGCCATCTCCAAGCTGCGTGGCCAAGGACGCCTTGCATGTTGGAAAGCACACCTGCACCAACCAGAGCGGAGAAAGCGTTGGAGATGAGGTTGCCGCAGAACAAGATTGCGTTTCGGGTAGTCAGTTCGCGGCGAGTGTACCATTTTGACAGGATGAGCAGGGCACCGGGGAGGAAAGCGGCTTCGACGAAACCAAGGCAGAAACGGATGGCGACCATACCGCCGAAACCGTTGACGACTCCGGAGAGGGTTGAGACCATACCCCATAGAAGCATGGCAAGTCCGATGTACCATGATGGCTTGGAGATACGATTGATAATGATGTTCGAGGGGACCTAATTGAGCTACGGTTAGCGTGGTTTTCTTGTATCGATATCTCGTAGCCAACTTGCCTGCATCAAAATGTATCCGACATAGAGAATACTCAAGCAAGTAGCGTATTGTGTGTCGCTGAGCTTCAAGTCCTCTTGCAGACCTCTCAGTCTAGCTGCAGCCATGTTGTTGCGGTCCAGGTAGTTCATGATGTAGATGAAAACGAACAGCGAACATCTCGCATCGAGCTTCCTCTTCATCGACTTCTCGACAATCTTTCGACGTTCCGGGTCCATGGGAGGGTGTGCATTATGAAAAGTCTCGATCGGCGACTTCTCGGCGTCGACAAAGTCGCCGCCATCCTTCTTGATGTCGTCGGTCATGGTTGCACTCAATCAAAAGACAAGGAGAAGAGTTGAGTGAGTGGATAGAGATCATGCACAGGGGAAAGGCCTCTTATTTATGTGTGCTCCCATGGGGCCCCACGTAGAGTCCAACCCCGGTACCCCAATCACTCATCCCCGGCACATTGCCCCGTATATTGATCCACCTTTATGGCCTTGGCTTGAAGAAAATGATGGAGCAAAACACGGCATATCCGACCATATCGTGGTAGAAGGTGAGGCGACGTTCGGATAGCGCAGGTTTAGCCCGAACGCTGGGGCCATCTTGTAGGTTCACTGTCGCCCTGTCGCCCTCGGGGACGAACAAATGACCAGAGATGTCATGACTTTTGGGTGAGGAACTGGTTGTACTGATTGAAAGCCCTAAACATCCGAAATCACCCGCCCTGTAACGGTGGTATCTTGCTTCCGTGCTCGGAGTGCTTGATTCAGAGCTGGAGCCTGGAGTAGGAGCAGGTGGAGGAGCAACAAAATTTGGGGAGGTGTGATCCGTGCTTCATGTTGATCTCTCAACCTTCAATATCACCAGAGACAAGCATTTCAACTGCATCGCTGGTTAGATATTACTCGATGTTCCTTCGATGAACGGCATGTCTGCAATGCAGAGCCATGAGGAGACAACACATTCTGTTTCGGTCACGATTTTATCAGTGCGACTGTTGGCATAAAGTGATGAGGTTCAACTTGAATTTTCGGCCACTGTGCCTTAAAGGCGCCAAACAAAGTCTATGGAAGCTTGGCTAAATGGAGCTTCAGCTTGTTGCGTGCTCCATAGCAAGTTATGCAAACATGCACCGGTGGCTTACATAAAATTATCAGTGGCTTCGACGCGCTTCAACACCAACGGGACTTTTCGGCTTCGCGTCTTTGGCCCAAGACATCTTTCGCCAATCTATCCACCATTGGTCAATCTCACAATATCCCCGGCATGTCTCCGCAACCTCTCAGTATCATTGGCGCCGGCCTTGGAGGTGTCACGCTCGGAAGAGCTCTGCTGGAGAGAGGAATTCCCGTTGTGCTATACGAACGCGCGACATCTGCGCCTAGACATGGCTATGGTATTAGTCTACACGCGTCCACATATAAGCCATTGCTCAAGATGCTGAATATGGACGAGTCAACCTTCAGAAAGAGCGTTGCTGTCGATGCTGCTGTAGGCGGAAATGGTGCGATTGACCCCAAGAGACTGGTCTGTCCTCGCGAAGTGACATCTACATCATTCCGTGCACACCGCGAAAGGCTGGAGAAGCTGATACGACAAGGACTGGATATCAAGTGGGAGCATGGCCTGGAGAAGTTGGAGCAGACACCCAACGGCACTACACTATACCTCCAGAACGAAAGCAGCATCGAAGGTCAAACATGCATTGTTGGTGCGGACGGCGTGCACTCTCTCACGAGAAAGTATATTCTGAGAGAAGCTGGTCTGGATGTCTTGCCTTTTGTCACCTTCAATGGAAAGAGAAAGGTGAGCAGAACCACTTTCGACGATATTTACGCTCCAGCTATGGGAGGATCCAATGTCATCGAAACTCACAACAACGGTGCTTTCCTCCAAGTCTCTGTCAACGACATTACAACCGATCAAGCTAGCGTGAGCTGGGTGTATTCACGTCCCGCTAAAGGATCAAGCGACCGCTGTTTCAAGCCAAATCGACTACTCTCCGACGCTACTAAGATTCCCAATGAATTCTACCAGGAAGTCACTGCACTCGAAGGTCTCTCTCAGCCATTCTCGGAAATCTTTGATGCAGACAAGATGAAGGAAGACCGTGTGTTGACATGGTTGATGCGCACCTCGAATGTCGACCTTCCTCAACTCTATCAACTTGCCTCCAATGGTATCTTCTTGATGGGTGACTCGGCACATTCTCAAGCCATTCTCGGTGGTGAGGGAGCGAATATCGCGATATCCGATGGCTTGACACTCGCGGAGGCGATTGCTGCTAAACAGGGCGAGACGATCACGAATTGGTACAGCAAACGCTTCCCGGCCTGGGAGGAGAGTTTAAAGATGAGCAAGGCGACGATTGAGGGCATGCACAAAGAGGAGGCTTCCAAAGCTAAGGTTTAAAAGACACTGTTCAGTGTTCAATGGAGAATAGAAGAACTCTCGGGTGCAACGACTCGTCAGAGGACTCGAGCAGAAAAAGGTCGCTTTGATCGAACAGAATTCAAACGCGATCTATCACCCTTGAATATTCGGATGCTCTTCGTCCTGGGACCTCATGAGAGAATCTTGAACGCACGCCATATTCTCACAAAGGGCTTGGGGCGTTGTTACGCCCCCTCCAGATCAAGCTTCGAACGGTCACACTTTGGATCTTGTTGTTCTTGTCGCCTAAGCTACGTTCCAGGCTAAAACAATGTTCAATTTTCCCAACTCGGGCTTTACCCTACTTTGAACAGTGGACCTGGATCGAGAACACGGCAAAAACGACGGTGTTATGGTTGTGAGCTAGAGTCTATATTCGCAATAGATTGTGAATCAAGCACATACGGCCACAGTCAGCTGAAAACTGGGCATCCCGTCCGCTCTGCCATACATAAGCAGTTGAACGGCAGATTAGTACTACGGTGGGTGACCACATGGGAATCCCTGCTGCTGTATGTTTTGCTCTTGCCTTTTTGTCTCGTGCTGAGGTGAAAATTCTGATCGTGGTGGGTCTAGTGTATGTGGTTAATTTTTGGTTACATCTCCAAACTTCGTGAGAGGCTTTTGATATCGGAGAATGTTGCGGAGCTCCTTTGTCTGGCTCCTATCCATACTTGTTCATACCCAGCCAGCATCCCACTCATCCCTAGTCACGTTCGCTGCTCTATCTTTCTCTTCAATCGCTATCTCAAAAAGAGTTGCACATAAGTGAACAAGATCTCATCCTTCGATAGATCGTGTGTTCTCGGCTGCATCTTCGCTTGACCGGATGCTCAATTATGCTGATACCATACAACAACTTGCCAAAATGATAATGTCCCTCACAGAGGCAAAAAGATATACGTGATAGCTAAGCTTGGTTTCGATCCAAGGTCCTCCGGGTTGCATGCTATGAGCTCTGCGAGTCATATGAGCCCGGCGCGCTACATTTCTGTTAGTCAAGAGTGGTATAGGAGGTGAGTGGATAAATTACGAACCTTCCGCTGCGCCACTCAGCTTGTGGATGATGTGAATTTCAATTGATCTTCTCATAATCTGTTATTTTCCGGGAAAGTGAGCTTAAGAACTGGCAAGTCGACGCAAGCATGTCACTTCACAATTACTATAGGACTCTTTTTATCTACCAGTCTATCAACATTCTGCCACTGATTCTTGCAGAAACACAACATGTCTAGATCACTACGGTCGGTAGCAGTTTCTTAGCAACTTTGCTATATGGAGATGTGTAATAGGGTCGGGTTCACTGCGGCATGAAGCTTCTCTTTACACACTCTTATAGCTTGAAACATCTGCCGAACGTGGAACTGAGGCACTATGATCCGGACTTTGAAGGACCACTCCAGGATTGCACACAGTTCTATTAAGTTCTTCCGGCCATTTTGGTGTTGTTCAGAGTGTATAGCGAGGTCTGATCAGGCATTGAAGCACAACGATATTTGGAGTCAGGGTCATACCCACGACTTGCAGAATGAGCAAAAAAGGAAAAATAGGAGAATAAAAAACACATCTCGGTCACAGGATTCGTCGCAGGTTTCCGGACACACGGACATCTCTCCCAGCCACCTCGGTCCACCAGCGTCACAACTCTCGGATACTTCTTGTGACTTGTGTATAGATGCAATTGTCTGAATGATGCGAGACACCCGTCAATCCCCGCGAACGTACGTCAAATCGCGGACCGACAAGCTCGAACCGTACGAGGGACTACCTTTTCCAGCAAATGCGAGTCGGATAGGCCAACGGTACCTTTTTCCAGAACTTGGAAGATGGGAAAATCCTGTAGTAGGTGTGGTTATACACGGCTATGCAAGCGCGAGTGCGGTGCGCCGCGTGGGTTTGACCGTGTTTCTGAACGGCTTCATAGAACCGTTGGCGATCGTCCATCTTTTCGGCTTGCCCTTCCTTGTAACTTCTTCCATATCGAAACGTCGATGTCAACTTTCGAACTTCAAGTCGAAAGCAGCAGGCATCGTGCTTGCCCTACTTTGTGGAAGTTTGTCTAAGAGGCTGTGGCGTCGCAACGCTGGACGAATGCATGCCCAAACAGGAGAGAGCGATGGAATAGCTTACTCGTTGCTTGAGCAGCAGCTTACGCAGAGCCTTTGTGCCATTCCTTGAACACTACGCATTGAGCTCTGGGACCGCGTCCTAGATTTACGAGTAGTGGTGTCGTATTGCTCGAAGAACCTTCACAGACTCCCCGTTGTCAAGATATCTCCAAGAGGAGCGGATTGAAGACGCAAGCAGCTTTCGGTCCACGGCAAAGGGTAAGTTCCTGTACCTACCGGAACTCAAGCGATTAGCTCTCAAAGTATCGAATGGTCATAGCCCTTCCAAATCATTAACCAGTCCTGGACACCAGGGACAGCATGATATAGTCCTCCACGAGGAGGCACTGGATTCCATCTGGAAAACAACGCTCGTCAACATCTTCTGATTAATCCTGGAGTCAGCTATATGAACGCGCTGTGCTCACCTTTCAACACAATCCTTCTCGGTGCGTAAAGGTGTTCCTGGTATTCGAGAAGTTCCGCCGTTTGGCTGCAACCGTTCTGGTTGACTATCGTATAACGGTCAACTTCTCATGAACTCATGAATGGATTGGTCCAGCCGTTCGAACTACCTGTCATTGCCGAGTCACCCATAAGATTACACGTCTGTCTCGGAGATTGAGCCAGCTGAACCTGCTGTTGTCCACTTGTTCGTTCAGGTGTCGACTTTTCATCCACTTGAGAGCCTTTTAACAACAGCATTGTTATAGCACGGATGGCGTCCGCCGTGCCGGCAGCCGCTTCTCAGGCACCTTGGACTGCCTTCGAGTTCAGGAAGGTTGGCCTTGTTAGTATCATGGAGGAAGAGTTAGTAGCGGACTGTCAATCACCACTGGCCTCACCGACTCTCCAAACGCCTCAATGGCGAGATGTCGACTACTTTAACAATGCGAAGAGCTCAAGAGCCAAAGGGCTTGGTGTCACATCAGCCTCTCATACTGGCTCTCCCTTAGTGATCTCTTCGAGGAACAGCTCGCCTGGAGCATCACCTAATCCTTCTTCACCCAGACTTACGACGTTGGGCTGGGGTATGGTACCACCACGCCAAACCTCACCTTTAGGTACTGCCTCGCCAATACTATCTCCTATGGACATCTGGGACAAAGGACCGTCTGTGGTACCCAAGCTATCATCTGTGATACCGGATATCTCTGACGACGAGGCTTCACGACATGGTTCAATCGCCGAGATCGAAATCATTCTGCGCAAGGCTTCAATTGCCTTGTTTCAGCTCGACGGATACACGACCACAAAATCCGACATCGAGATCTTGATCAACGAAGAGTCAGATGTTTTGGGACCCCTTCACTCGCCATCAACACCATTGACACCTTCCATCCGCACACCGCTGAGTCAAGCATCACCAAGGGCATCGCCGAGGGCATCATCTGAGTGTCTCGGAAGGGCAGTTTCCAACGACGATCAATCAGCTGGTACTGCAACGCCACCCATTGGTAAGAAGCGTCCTCTGCTTGAGCCTTCCGTCATTTTCAAAAAATTCAACAACTTTGCAGACTTGCACTCCTTCTCATTTGGCCAAGACCCAAAGGGCCGGAAGGAAAGTGCTGGTGGCCAGGACCCTATGTCGTCTCCTCGGATGAGTACAGAAGGCAGTATCCAACGACCGTCATCTGCACGTGTGAGCCTTGGAAGCAGTATTGACAGCGAGATCACCCGAGACGTGATGCTTATCAATCCTGTTACTGGAGAACGCAAGATGTCCGCCATTCGGCCCTCGCTATCGGTGGAGCAACTGCGCCGACCCAGTGCGCTGCGACGAAGTTCTTCTGCGACTTCTATGTACACATTGGTTAGACGAGAGTCGCTGTCAGCTGACAAACTACGGACACGGTCAACAGCTTCTCGACCGAGTCTCTCCGGAAGGAATCCTTCGATACTTCTGTCATCTGATCAAAGGCCCATGTCAACAGAATCTGCATCACAGACAAGGATCCCCTCGTTCACCACTGACCAACGTATTCGCAATTACTCGTCTTCGACACGTCATCTGTCTAGTGCCTCTAATGCCCGGACCATGTCGAGCAGTCGGAATATGTCTCATTCCTCTTATGCTCGTACTATGTCTAGCACAAGGACCATGTCAAACTCAACATGGTCAAGAACGATGTCGTTATTCTCAAGAGCTTCATCAACAACATCAGTAATAACCTGTGATTTCGAGGCAGACAGGAATATCTGCAATGAGATCGAGGATACCTATCCGGATGAACAACCACGCCGCAAGTCATCGCTATTGGTTCCTCTGTTCGGCAACTTTCAATGGCGCAAAACAGAACCTGCTGTCACTCTACCGATCCAGGAACCCGTGCCTGCCTACCAAGAAGCACTGGCAGATGTTGAGGAAGATCCTGACTTTGTGGAAGTCGAAATCGAGCCCAAAGCCGGATCTGTGTCCAGAAGAGCTTCGCTAATTGCGAATATCTTCACAGACAACGATGTCGATGTGGATCCAGACCTCAAATTCGAGCCTTCAGCCTCCGAGACAGAGATCAAGCAGAGCGTTGCAGAAGCTCAGATCGAAAGAAGCCAGCGCAAAATGGCCTACTCCCGCAATGTCGCAACAGCATCACTCGGAACTATCAACGCAATTTGTGTTGTCTTATCATTTGGAATATTTACTGTCTGGTATGCCGTCGCACCCCTTGTTCTGGTTGCACCTCTTCTCAGATCAGCCATGGTCCTCCAAGTACTAGGCGACAATCTCTACACAAAAGTCAGATCACTGTTACGGCCTCAACAAGATCGGTCCGAATCTCCTACTATGGACTATGCTACTGTCTTGTCATTCTCTAACGAGACGCAAGAGATAATGGAAAGTACCCTCAACTCTCTCGTGAATCAACAAGGTATCGATATGTCTAAAAACCTGTTGATCGTCTCTTGCAACGACCAGATGCTGGACAGCACTCGTGCCAAAACTACCACAAGGATTCTGCTCGAACATGTTTTCACAAACATCGTTGATGAAGCAAAGTTCCAGGTTCCACATGAGGATGACGAGTACGAGTTCGATGCTCTATGGTGCCGTAGGGGAATTTACAAAGGCTTGCCGTACATCTTGATGGTCAAGGAGGGCGGAACAGGCAAAGTGGAGAATCTCAACTTGATCCGAAATTCAGTTCATTCTTACAACTTGCGTAAGGAGTCATATCACAACACTGCCCCTTCTGCATTCTTTGCCTGGTACAAGGAATGGGCAGAGTTACATGATTTTGCATCTTTCGACTTCCTAGTCAACGTCAGCTCCAATACTGCTCTTGACGAGCGCTGCATTTTGGAGCTGTACCGTCAGTCTCTTACGAGCTCAACCTCCGTCGCCATCTCCAGCCGTGTCGAGATCGAGTCTAGCACGTACAAGTGGAGCTTAGGAAATTTGTTCGACAATGCTCATCTCATGTACGACCAGGTACGACAGTCTCATCAATCGCAGTTTACCCACAAGGTCAATCCTACACCAGACGCTTGCCAGATGCTCAAGGTTTGTGAGGAGACTTGTGGGCAGCAAATTCTGAAGGACATCAAAGGTCATCATGCGTCGCCTATGAGCAATATGATAAAGCAGATGTGCTCGACTATTGATGAAGATGACATGACGATGCACGCTTCATCTGGAATCACCACTCAGCAAGCCCTTCACGCTGTTACATACGTCCGCCCTTCTACCACGTTCTCTGAGTTTTTCGTGGAACGCCAAAGACTTGCATTCTTGACTTGCGCCGTTAACCTTGCTGTCGTCCGCAACAGCCAGACGCACTGGTTCGAAAGACTTTCATCCGGTGCCGAGTTGCTGGCGTGGTGCCTCCCTATTTTCTCCCTGGCCATTATTGTCAACTTCATCCGTGCCGCCGCAATGGCGCAGAACGTTCCAGTACTGATCGTACTCAGTGCAGTCGTCGTTCTGCCATGGGTCTATGGATTTACTTCCGCAATGTGGTTAGCTCGTTCTTGGGAAGCGAGAGTACGTTACGTACTTGGCTTTTTTATCATGGCTGTTGCAGGTCCCTTCGTTGCTATTTATGCTGTTGCTTCCACCGTTTTCAACTTGCATCGTGTCCGTCAGAGGGAATCCAAAAGCAGCCATCCTTCTGCTACCACAAAGATCATGTATTCCGGCGTTTGATTGGGGAGCACAAAATCGTCTGCTACTTTTTGTTCGTTTTATTTACTCTAGATACCCCTTTTTGGCTTGTATATATTATTTTCTCATACAAAGCTTTCTCGCCATATCAACTTTGAGTCTCCTTCTATGCCTGTACGGGTATTCGTGTGTTTGCTATATTGTGAAGTGGCATCGATATCGATTAGTTATATTCTTTGTCATAAATTTCTCCTAGCAGTACTGATCGGACACGACCTAGCCCTGTATATAATCCCACAGTACTCTCGACCAAATTCCATCAAGGAGTGCTCTTATTCCACCGCAGCCCACCAGAACAAAATGCCAAGAATCGAGATTTTCAACAACGCCGCGCCATCCGGAGCCTGCAAAAAATTTCTCAGCCACCCAGAACCTTCAGATAGTGTTATGTACATCAAAAGCAAGCCCTCATCGAGCAAAAGAAAATGCAATGGTCAGTACGGGGGTCGAACCCGCGACCTTGGCGTGCCATGTATCAGTTGATATTAGCACCACGCTCTAACCAACTGAGCTAACCGACCTGTTCCATGAAAAAGGGCTCGTCAATAACAAATAACAATCCACATCCAAGTCCACGTAGCAGAGGCTGCGGCAGGAAGGTATGATATGAGAAGCAGAAGAGGGTGTCGGCAGGTCGGTTACGCTCAGCTGGTTAGAGCGTGGTGCTAATATCGTCTGATACATGGCACGGTCGGCCGCTGGCGCGGGAAATGCGTTGTTAAATATGTTTGTATCGCGTCCTTCGATAATGTGCCGAAAAAATGTCGAATGTGTGAGCAAGTTCATAGTGAGCGGATATGAACACCTAAAACGGCCCATTGTATAAGTTTGTCGCGATATGAGTTCACGATGTCGAAGAGAACATATCTAGGACTCAGTACGATGTAAAGATAGAAGATTCGGATTTGTGTTGTTGTCGATATCGCCCTTGCAGCTGACAGTCAGGGTGAAACCCACAGCCAGCTGACTTGGTTGTTTATGCGATCATGGAGACTCTAACCAACTGAGCTAACCGACCTGTTTGATGTATTGGCAATTAAAACTAGCATACAACAAGTTTTGCCCAGCGGTCTGCGGCTCTGCTGGGGAAGAGGAGGAAGTCGCAAGGAGCTGTCTCTCTTCTGGAGGTCGCTCGAATTTGGTGTTGAGTCGTCCTCTGAAGTCTCAGTGATGCACAAGTAGTCTCAATGACGACCTGAGTCGGTTAAGCTGATGACTCGAGTGATTGCGGTTCTGGGCGAGAATGAACTGGCTCTCCCAGATCCAACAGGGGGTCGCATAAGCTGCTGTGACAATGCAAGATGTTTTTGGAGATTGGTGGGACCTCCAGTGAGGTAGCGAGGCACAATCGCTCTCAATGGACGGCTGGTCCATCCCGAGAGGTATGTCAACTTTCTACAGAAATCCATTGGCATGTAGCTTCGGCTGGATGGAAACCAGAGAAAGACCTTGGTCCGAGGGTCAAGGCTTGAGCCAGCGACAAAATGTTATTCTCGACATGAGTGGCGGCCAAGCTAGGGTCGACTTATCTTGTACGATGGAGACCCTTTCTACCTCACTCTTGCTACTTTTGCTCATCATCAATTTCCTTGTCAGTGCGACTGGACCTACTCGGGTGAAGACCCTTGTTTGTCCCCAGGTCACCTTCACACCTTCAGGGGCATCGGCCATTGTCGATGAAATCCATCATCTAGAGTGCCAACGCAACATATCTCACGAGAATGAGAAGTTGGATGTCCTCCAAAGGAAAGCAGAACAGACAGCGAACGACTTTCACAAAGACTTTCACGCCATAGTCAGGAAAACTTTGGAGACCTGCACCCACTCGCACCAAACCTGAGACCGCTCAGATGAGGCTCAGATTGAATCGCTGGGTACCAATCCTCTTTGATTCTTCAATCAACCGTTACCTATCGGCCGGGAAGAAGTTTCTGTCCAGCTTGGAATCTCTCGAGAGCAAAGCACAAGAGCTGGCAACTGTGATCAAGCAGGACATAGTGGGCTGTACCGTCACACTCAGTTCTCTGTGTGACGGTACATTGTCACCTTGTATTGGAGACGTCCTGAAGACATCTCATTCCGAATGTCCCTTGTTGAAAAATGCTTGCACCGATATTCAAACACCAGGAGAAATCAAGAAGATAGCGCGAGCATGGGCGACACTCGCATCTCTGATTCGCCAGGAGAAAGTAGTTTTCAGCTCGACGTGGGATTTGGTAGAAAGCGCCCAAAAAGAGAATAGGATGACAGAAGGGTGGGCCGCCAAGGTAATCGAAAAGTCGATTGAGCTACTGAACCATCTGGATTCGCGAGCCGAGAAAAGAAGTGCCGGTCTCAGTGTTGTCAGGCCTTCTGCAATCTGGAGGATGGGTATCCTGTTGTTGTGAGAGATTCTTCGGATTGAGTTCTGCTGGTGGGATGCCCGTTTCGGACAATGGCTGAGGAGACTAAATCGTTTTGTTTGTTACAGTGCGCATAAAGTTCTACAGTCGAGAGTCTTTGAATTGATGTAAATTTCCACGGAATAGACGAAAAAGAACTGTCTGGTGATTGAAGAGTCAATATTGAAAGCTGGTAGAAAATGCCAATGAGATCTCTCGAAATGGCAGCCACAAGATAAAACAAACGAGAAAACGTAAATGGAAGCAACGAAAAAAGAATCTGCGATCTACAACAGTACTGCAGCACAACATCTTCATTCAGTGCCGAAAGACAACTTCATTGGGCCGAGAGGGACGCGAAGAAGTACGAGAAGATCAGAGATGCCTATCTCGCAGGATCGGGCAATGAAAAAGATTTCAATGGTGGAAAAGTCCTCTACTTTGGTGAGGAGAGCGATAGTGGTTAGTCTAGTTATGGTGCTGTGACTTTTCTCTTGCTTACCCAAACATCCTTAGACTGTTCGGAATCGAAAAAATACACGACTTCGCAGTCGAAGAAGAGTAGGGGCGAAGGGAAAGCCTAGCCTCCGCTCTCATAACATACTTCATGATCAGAACGATGAAGTAGGACGATGAAGATGGGTGTTCATGACAACGATCAATGTAAATTGGAAATGAAACAGTAAATACTGGATGCACTCATTTGCGAGACGTAGCATTCCACTTGCTGTACCCGATGATCTGGCGTGCGTGACCGTAGATACCTAGTGAGCGTTTTAGAGCGAGCAGAAGCATACTACGAATGACATAACTTACCCATAGTAGCCATCAGGATCAGGTAAGGCGTGTAGATTATGGAGAACAAGATCATCATCCAGAAAGTCGTGAATTCGGATCGAGCCATCTGTGTTATTGCGAGCGTGAAGATAAGACAAACGACGCTGTAAGCTATGATCAATACTGGTGAACTTTCATTGACGGGTACGAAAACTCACGTTGCGAAGAGGAACCATTCAGCCATCGGATAGCGAAAAAAGACCAGTTCGACAAGCTCTGTAGGGTTCTTCGGCCAGCCGGTGATGATGAAAGATAAAAGCAAGCACGTATGCTGGGTGACGAGGTAGTAGCTGATCTCTCGAACAAAAAGAAGGGAAAGTACGCCAAAGCGTTCATTGACGGTGCGTTTGCCATCAGGTGGGCTGTTCCAAATAAGAGGCATATGTCTGATACTGGCTTGGGTCCAGCCCTGTGCCCATCTCATACGCTGTTTCCAGAATGCAGCAAAGTTGGTAGGAGCCATCTCATATGACAACACGTTCATGTCGTGTACAGCCTTCTTGCCTTCACCGTAGGCACGGAGCGCCGAGTCAATATCTTCGCACAACATGTGTCCATGCATCTGATGTCCTTTCAGGAGGTCGGCCTTCCAGTATCCATTCGACCCACAGAAAAGTCCGAATTTGAACAGCCTACTGCGGCCTGGATGTGAGACAGCATAGATTTTGTCAAACTCGATGGCGATCATCTTCGTGAAGAATGTTTCGTTTGTGTTGTAGACGACACATCGGCCTTGCACGATGTCTACAGATGAGTCTTTCACAAATCGTTCAGCGGCCCAGCGAGGGTTGTACGGATGTGGAAAGTGATCACAATCGAAGATGGCAATGATATCGGCACCGGTATTGAAATTGAAGAAATGGTTGAGGTTATCGGCCTTTGACTTGGAACCAGGAACGTTGATGACTTTGAGCTGGGGGTACTGCTTTTCCATTTCGGCCAGCTCGGTTTGCAATGGCTCGATTGGCTTGGGTGTGTTGTATACTGGACACGATCAGTCACGCACTCATTGAATAGACCAAGAGTCCATACCAAGGTTGATACGAAGCTTATTTCGAGGGTATACAAGCTCATCTAAAGCATAAAACACCTGATCCTTGACGATGTCTTGCTCGTTTGGAAGGTATGCCACTATGACAATATCGATGACGGGAAGCTGGTCGTCTGGCGTCGGAAACTGGAAATCCTTCTGGTCAACGTCGATAGCGGCTTTCCTAGATTCGCGAAGAGGCGAGATGCCGAGAAAAGCCTCGATGACTGTGCATGCAGCAATGTAGAAATTGACGGCCATGTAGAAGAAATAGAACACCTTGATCGTTCCCTCAGTGGCGGATGTGTATACTGCAGTCGATGCAATATAGTACGTAGAGACCAGCACAAACGGTGTCCAGTCGAACAGCCAGGCAGAAAATTGAGCGCTGAGGCCTCGGACACTCGTCGTTACTCGCCTCAATGAGGACGAGGTAGACGGGTTTCGTGAGCTCGAAATGTCGCTAGATGTGACGTCCATAGCTTTAGACATGATACAATTCAATGACGAAATGATAGAAAAGCGAGCGGAATGAGAGATGCCTCTGCAAAGTACAAACGAAGAAAAGAATGAGAGTCAACTCAAAAGACCAATGCTGAAGCGGCTGTGAAGACGAGAGCCATAAGAACCCATGGCCAGCGACACCAAGATACGATAATCCACACACATCTTACCTTCCATCATGGCATCGATAAGCTCCATTCAACCTTCTGAATGCCGTTTGTGGAAAATGTCGGACATTCGTCTCCGTCGATTACAACCTATGCAGATATCCGAAACCATTTGGAGCGCAGCGTAGATCCACAGACAAGCATCATCAACTTGTTGAGAAGCCACGAGCGGCCATGCATACCATGTTTCGACGTGCCAGGCCGCGCGTGGTAGAAAGATGGTGAACATTTGAAAGTTCTCGGCCGCATCGCTATCGTCGGCAGTCGGTGGGAGAAACTCCGATGGTTGCCAAGATATAGTGCGGCTCGGGGATTTTGCACCAGTCTAACCCAATCAGAGCGCCACGGTGGTGGTTTGACTTCTTCGCTACTGCAGACCTCGCATAGACTATGATACTCATCCCCAAGACGCAAATATCCACTCCTGCCGCAGAATTTAGATGCCTGCAACTCCGGACAACTGAGCAAGGTTGGCAACGGATGAAAGGCCGCCAGGTGGGTCGCTGACTGATGGGCCTGCGGCATTCTCAAACTGCTCTTAGCTGCCGGCAGCCCAGATTGATGGATGGTAGGTGGTATCAGGATAGATATCCTGTGGGTTTTTCGAGATCTAGCCCGTCTTCAAGCTCATAGAACTCTTACCGCAAACAACGATGGCACAGGTCAAATTCGTGCATTCCATCAAGAAGATGTTGACTACCAATACTAAGGCATCGTCAGCCAGACAATCGCAGGACTATCTTTACGGTCTTCGCGGGATACTGGCTATCGAAAGCTTTCTTTGGCTGTTCCTGAAGACTTTTGTCCCAGCAGTCGTTACGAATGATGTTTCAGGTCCGGGTCATCAAGTCATTGCCAGAAAGATATTCTCGCCTATCTTCTGGAATGAAAGCCTGATTTCTTCATTCTTCGTCATACTCTCGGCACGCTCAGTATGCATACACTTCCTCCAAGAACCGACTGCCAAAGCGTTTGCTCGCTCTTTGATGACTCGGCCGCTGCGTATTGGCATACCGCTTGCCTTTGCTTTGGTCTTTTCGATTTCAATATTTTCGTGCATCGACACAGTGTACATCGATCTGGCCGCCCAAGCGCTGAAGAACCCCAACCTTGCTGTTCCTATTATGCCGTCTAGCGCTCTCGCTTCATTCAACACAATCTGGGATGTTCTCTGGATGGTTCGGGACTTTGGAGACCAAATGGCGAACCAAGCTTTCCCTGGTACAACCATGTGGTCCCCTTCCTTGATCTATTCGCAAAGCTACACAGTCTACATCGCGATGGTCATTCTCCCGTTCACAAGAGCTTCCTGGCACGTGCAAGCCGTGGCAATATTCAGTATCGGGTCTTTCTGGTTTGACTCATGGGGATGGTACTCTGCGGCTGGACTTTTCGTTGCCGATATATCGCACAATACCGATTTGGGTGCCCGGCTTCGTCTGGGAATCAAGATTGGTGAAAGTTCCAGCTTTCCCTACTGGATTCTGGCTGTTCTGTCGGTAACAGCTGGTTTTGTCATGAAATATCTTTGGGTAGCTGTATTCCCTGAGCATCTTCGGGCGGAGCTTGTCCTTCACCCCAGCCTCCATTTGACCCAGGGCCTGACTATCCACAACTTCAACAAAGGCCAAGCTTATGCCCGGCTAGATGACTACTTGATCGTAGTCGGCATCTTGGTTCTTCTTGAGTTGTCAACCCGTATGCGATCGTTCTTCTCTTCCAGATTCCTGGTAGAAGCAGGGAAACGATCTCTTAGTAAGCATCAAGAATTCATCCTACATGAAAAGGGTCTAACAGGGTACAGGCCTCTACATCGCACAGTCCTTGATGTTGTACGTTGTCAGTATCAGGGTGTTTGTTGCTCTACATGAGCTGAAACATATGCCTGTGGCATCTGCGATCTTCGTCGCTTTCGTCTCTTACTTGGCCCTCACGGCTGCTTTTGCTGAAGCATTCTACTGGACCATTGAAAAACCAGCAAGCTGGTTTGCTGGGTCGCTTTTCGAATGGAGCAGAAATTGATGTCTATCAAGGTTGCGAGCGAACCTGCTACAGCCCCATAGAGACGAGCTAACCAACACGCTCTCACTGGATACGACTCTGTTCCGAAGGATTATACAGCTAGACGCGTGACAGGCTTTGACACATCGGAGGGATGTAGTTAGATTGTCCCTTGTGCTTTACACTTCGTTGAATTCTGGCTATAGATTATCCTGTTGGTCAGATGCATGCTTATTCGTATTAATCAATGCCTTCGGGTTCGCAACATGTTTGGCACGTTTTTCTTATCTGCACCCCTGTGACATGAGTTTCTCTCGACGCCCTATCGAGCTGATCATGTCTCGGACATTTTCAAACTCCACTCTCACTGTACTTGTCCGATAATACGACTGTCAATCCTCCGGTGTGGAGTGTTGCATACGTTGCGTGGTATACATATATTCAAGGAGTTGTTCTCCGTTAAACGTCGCCAAAACTTCGGTACATCTTGCAAGAGAAGGTTTCGGCTGAAGATCGATTCCAAGATTCTCTTTCAGCACCCGAAGCCTGTGCTTCAGCCTCTCTCGACCACAAGTCTGCATGTCTGCATCTAATAGCTCAACGTTGGGTGTGCGCAAAGGCGTTTCACACAAGAGCATCTGGTATGCCGAAATGTGAAGATTAGGTCAGATTTGATGCAGTCGGCTTTGCGCCATCGCTTCGCCATCACGCGTTGCGCGTTTTGCTCCAGGGCTCAAGGATGACAGTCGTACCTGCTTCAACACGTTGATGCGATAAGAACAGGTTTCTTGGCAGGCCATAATTTTGGGGAGCCGACACCTCTGTACCTGCATATGACAGTGGGTCCCTGGGATCCTTGGGGTTGATGCTGGAGAACAATTTACATTCCCATTGACGCTTCTAGCCTTTGTCGTCGAAGCAACCGTCTCTTCTAGCGATAAGGCCCACCTTACCAACTATACTGACGGCAGATCTCCAATAGTGTGTTCCGAAGTTCGACAGCCAACATGCGATATGCCTTCAATCACACGGATGTTAATCACATAGCACGGAGACACATGCTATCGTCCAACCAGAGAGCAAGGCGTGATACACATGTCGTTATGGGTGAAAGACTAAAGATGTTCTTACTGACCTGCATGAAAAGACTCGTCATCAGACTTGCCACAAGATGTGCCTGAACATGCATACTGATTTGAAAGACATTGCAGCACCAACCCTTGTCGCGCATGGTTCGGACATTTCATTCAACCCATGGCAGCCCAGGTCCTAGGAGAATTCCCCAACCACATCCGAATACCATTGAATCCTACCCTTGCTACATCCCCATAACAAGCCCTAGTGGCTTTTCGGACCATGAGCGGTTTCACTCCGGAGGCTGCTGGATAGGCTCTGGGGTCAACTGGAGACGCTAGACACTTCTGATCGGTATGCCGCCATACTAGGCCTTCGCTCTTCGGAGAAGAAAGGCTCGAGCTATGAGACGATCTTATCACTTCACTTTGGTCACCCAACCAAATCGGCACGTCTACATGGTGCCCGGCTCATTAATGTCTTGGCTGGGCAGCGATATATCGCTCATCTTTTATCTGGCATAGTCCAAGACAGTTCCGTGCGTGAGAAATCCTAATTACCAATTTCTCTTGCTTCACCTTACACTTTTCTCGCCATCGTCACCAGTCACCACGGACAATGCGTGCAAGCTTGTACTTCCTGGCTGGAGCTGGTGGTCTCATGGGGATCGCTGCTTCTGATCTCTGCTCTTGTGGTTTCTACGACGTTTCCACCGATCGATTATTCACTGATTCGATCATTGTCTATTTCAACGAGACGCAAACCATTCCAGATGACGCGTTCCAACTCCAGTCTTTCACACACAAGTCTGAGAAGGGGTGGAACAGTCTGTATCGTCAAGGTGCTGTCATTGAAAACAGCTTGATATCGAGCTCTTTGGAAGGACAACAGGCTTTGGATCTCTTCGTGAGTCCAAGCACGAAGCATCACGTTGTGAATGGCGGGGCTATTGAATCACGACGACAAGACATCCTTCATGGAACATTTCGAGCTTCGGTTAGAGGCCCAGGACCCTGGACGGGTGGTTCTGCACTTTCCATGATGCTCCGGTTCAATCAAACAAGCTCCATGGAAATTGACATGTTAAACAACGACAACCCGGAGAATGCCCGTATAACCACTCTCGTCAACGGCGAGTACCCGTCACAAGAATACGGCCTGAACTACACGATCTTGGAGAAAGGGTCCGACGTCATGACAGCCGTCAACCCTTGGGATTTCATCCCCGTCCGCATGGACTGGACGAAGGAACACGTCAACTTCACACTTGCGGAAAATCTCACACGCTCGATCTCTTACAAACAAGGGAGTTTTCCAACCGAGCCGCTGCCTCTGAGCTTCAAACACTGGTCCACTGGTGATTCTCAATGGATGCAAGGACCTCCCAAGAATCGCTCTGTTGCGAGTGTTGAGTGGGTCCGAGCATTCTTCAACTCCTCTACAACTACTGCCACACAACGACAAGAGTTCGATGACCAATGCAGTTTTTCTCTAGCATGCGATGTGGACGACAACACTCTGAGGATTTCCACCAACTACACATCAGCGTCGCTCAAGGCATGGAAGGAGCCACCTAGGAATGAGAAGTGGCAACTTCCTTCCGGAATAGTCGCTGGTTCTTCCTCGTTCTTCGGTATCGCTGCTCTTCTCAATGTCCTATTCCGAAGAAGGCCTTGGGAAAAGCTGTCAACCAAGAAACAGAGGTCTGACGCGCAAAAGCAATCCCCTGCCGCGAACAACAATGGAAAGACAGACATGGCTCGATCGGTTTCTAGTTCAACTCTTGGTAGTGTAGGTGTATCGAAGTCCACGTGGGACTACAGATGTACTACTGCCGAAGCATCATCGTCAAACGTCACTACACCATGGGAAGCAAGGACACCTGCGCTCTCGAGAGCTCCGAGTACAGCTGATTTCATCGACGTGGCCTTGCTTCGGAAAAGGATGGTCGAAGGTACTCCCTTGCAATCTGATACTACGCTTCACCAGACCAAGCTCCGTCAAAGCCCTTCAACTGGCAGTGATGGATGGTCAAGCCACGCAAACACTCTTGTCTGCCCCACTCCGGAGATCAACTTCAGCAAGCCCATGAAAAGTCCAGAAACGATTCGAGAGTCTGTAGAGATCCGAGTGCTCGACAGGAAGTCTCTTGAGCCCGAAGAAAAGCTGAAAGAAGCTATCGTCACAGCACAAGAGTTGCCTGCTCAGTCGGCACTTAGTCGCACAAAAAGCCCTTCGCTGCCACCTCGTACTACTGCACCTAAGCGTATCGACTACCTTGCTGGACTTGTAGCTATCTCGTGTATCGGTGTTACTCTGATCCACTTTACGCTCACCTTCATTCCATATGCTGGTGGTCTTGGCTATGGTAGGCATTACAAGTCAGAGCTCTACTCGCGCTGGTCAGCCACACCTATTCTTCTGAACCCTATCTGGATTGGTAAGTCTTCCGCCGAAACTTCGAAACTTGGTTGCTAATACTTTCTAGGTCCGTTCTTCACCACCTCGACCAGATTCTTGGCTCAGAATTTCCTCTGTACCGGCAACCTTGCCGATGTTGCAAAGAAGATGTTGCTTAGAGCACCTCGCATGGTTATACCCGCCATAGTTGTTGCCGCACTTGAATACTTCTTCATCGAGCTCGGGCTGACTGCAAAACTGGAGTGGCTCCCTTCCATCACGTGGTCTACATGGCCGTGGGTGACCAACTACCCCAACTTCGGATGGTTCATGAACGAGATATTAGAGCTCGGGTATCTAATTCCGAACAAGGCTCCCGGCATCGTCAACCATTACTGCGTCGGTGTACTTTGGACCATCCCCGTGCAGCTGCAGTTCAGTTATACCACACTGCTCGGTGCAATCATGGTGCGCGAAATCAAATCCCACTGGAAGCGATTTTGCTTTTACTTCTGGTGCATCTCGGTGAACTGGTACTCCATGAACTGGGGCAGTTGTTTCTGGGTCGGTCTCCTCATCGCCGATCTGAATGTCACCTACAACTACGTAGCTTGGCTCCAAGCTCGTCCCAGATATCTGTATCCTTTCTTCCTGCTTCTCTGGGTATTGATCATCCAAGGTCCTCTGTGGACGTTCATCGAAGATCGTGGATTTTACACTCTGATGACACGCGAACGCAATATCCATCCTGATATCGCTACCGGTGCGCCTCAAGGTCAGGTCGACTCGATGTATCCTGCTTACTTCGAGCCTCGCCTCAACACCATCCTCTTCGCCGGCGCCGTGCAAATGATGACGGAACTTAGTACTTCCTTCCAATCCTTTCTCAGCTTGAAACTCTGGATTATACTTTTCCCACATACGTTTACCATCTACCTTGTCCATGGCTTTGTATTCTGGTCTTTTGGAGCTTGGCTTTGCGTTACTCTGGCGTCATTGGAAATCTTGCCGTACTGGAGTATTTGTCTGATACTGTTTGTGTGTTGTTACACCATCATCGGACTTGCCGCCATGATGATCACGCCATTCTCGGAAGGTGCAGCGATGGCATTATGTCGTAATCTCTGGCGATGGGCGTCAGAGGAACCGGTGCCGCATAGAAGCACTCTGGCGCCTTTCAGAAAAGATCTCTTCTTGAATAGAAATGGAGGAGGGGAAAGTGGAAGAAGGGATGAAGAGGTGGCGGTTCATGGGGTTGTAGAGGTGCTTGATGAGAAGAACTTTGTGGCTGGTGGGGAGGAGCAAGATGGTAAGGATGGTGAGGGTGAAGATGTTGATGCTGGACCATTTGATGATGCGAATGAAGTTGCTTCTTCGTCTTCTGGGTCTATGAGGTCGAGGACGAAGTCGATATCTGCGGTGGATCGGCAGTTCCTTGATGATGTCATCACACCTGTCACTCGCGTCGGAGATGGTCTGGGTATAAGAGTTGAAGAGAAGAAGTAGATACATACATCCATCTAGGCAGATAGTACATCATGATATGCAAAACCTCAACAGTTTTTATTTTTATTAAGAGTTCAACACAGACTTCCAAGTCCTTACTGCATGTTTTCCAACATTTGTGTTTTTATTGTTCATCTCCTCAAAGAACACACTCTCTATACAGCATGACCAGCTCAGAGCTGGCGAGGCCAAGTGCTGATATATTCGTATATTCGAAACATATTCCCGAAAGATCAGATTTAGGGTCTATGAGGTTTCCGAAAGAATTCTCTTGAGGTTTCTGTGGTCTTTGGTCTTTCAGGTAGTCGATGTGGATTGATAAGGTTGAAATCCATATCAGATGGTTGTGAAAGTGAGATTGTGTTTCGATCTTGTGCGTACCAGATATAGCGGTTTGATCTTTGTGTCTTTCGTAGGGTGCTGGATGTGTGCGGAGTCTGTGGCACAGTGCTGGAGATGGCTGCTTGGGGAACATCATTCATTCGATTGCACGCGGATATACAGCGAGCATCTGATGCAGTGGTGTGTGGCTCGTGAGCAGCTTCAATTCGAGATGCCTGGGACGTTCCTGTTCAGCAAGATGATGGAGAACCGAGGAAGCTTCGGGTCCCAACTCATGCCCACGGCGCAGGCACAAATGGACGTGCCATGCCAGAAGGAGCGAATGGCGTGGTATTCTTCTGACCCAGCTCCTTCACAAGATTTGGCAACATGTCCTCAAGAATATGCGCACACCTCAACCCGTTCTTTCCGGTGCTGTTCTCTCCCAGATGAGAGAAGAATTGCTCTTCACCTCTCACACCACCGATATTCACAATACCAATCGGCATGCCTTGCTCCCTTGCTCTTTTGACCAACCTCCAAGCCGAGTAGGTCGCTAGTGAAGACCCCAGCACCAGAACTCTAGAAGCCTCATCGATGGCGAGTTCAGCAGCTGTTTTGGTAGTATCCGGTATACTTTCTCCAAACATGATGACATTAGGCTTGAGGATGCCTGCGGTGGAGTTTCCAGCCACCCACGCACCATCCACATCGACTTCTATAACATGTTTCTTGCCGTCTTTATCTTGTGGCGGCTTCGCTAGACATGTTGGACATGCTGGATATCTGAAGGTGGCGTAGTCGACACCGGGTACGTCAACATCACCGTCTGGGTTTGTTTTCAGTCCTAGCCTGCGTCTTTCATCCGGATTCTCGGTAGTCAGGGCACCGGAAGCGAGCATTTCGTTCAGAAAGTCGCTCCATGCTGGATTTAGTGCGGCGAGATCGTTTTGAAAGAGTTGACGATCGTATTCTGTGCGGCAGGTTGTGCAGACAGCACTGCGAAGGTAACCGTGCAGTTCGAGGGTGCGGAGGGAGGGATGCGCTTGGGGGTGGAAGGAGTCAACATCTGTGAATCTGTGTTAGCGCTGCTGTTCGTGAAGCCTCTAGAGTAGAGATGGTTCACTCTGGGTAATAACGCTGGACAGATAGCCCATGCGACCTAGATCCGCGACTGCCTTGTGTGCAGGGTTCGGCTTGGACTTGTTCAAGTTCGTCCATCCCAGGAAACTGCGAGCCCAGTAGCGTTTCCGCGCTGCATGATTGGCCACGAATTCGTGGAAGTAGATTGGTCGGTAGGTCTTGTTGAGTGTATATGTGCCCTTGGTGCCTCTGTAGTCTGCAAGTCCTGACGCGACAGATATACCAGCTCCAGTGAGTAACACAGTCTTATCCTTGTTCTCATTCCGTAGTTGTGGCGTCGAGGTCAGGAAGTCGGTCAAGGCGGCGATTGCTCCAGAGACGGAAGCTGCTGCTGATGGGATGATTGTCGGTGCTGGAAGTGGCGCCGTGTATGGAATTCGCATCAATTGTCCTCCAACCATCTCTACTGTCTGCTATTGCTCTTTCGATATTTCACGCGACTCTTGCTTCTGCAGCAATGATTGACAGGGACTGAGTCTTCGTTTTGTTTATGATTTACACTAAGGGTCATAATACTACGTCATGGACTTTGGTTCGGCTTCAATTCCGCTGTCAAAGGGTCAGCGTTACCTCGAGCTTAGATGAAAGAGTCAAAAACTCTCTAAAACATGAATGGTCGTATACCCGACTTCGACACTAGACTTGGGAGGAAAACTCAATGCTTACACCTCGAAGAGCCAGAAGAGGAAAACATTGATCTGTGAAAATGCATGGCCATTCTTCATTACGTGATTGCTCTACCAAGCAGCATTCCACTCTTCTGAACTGTGCAGAAGAGCTTCCATAGAAAGATCAGCCACGGCATTGCTTACTCGCTGCTTCTCCGTGCTGACCACTTGCTTTTCAAGACGCAGCATGGCTTCCAGCTCTTCTCTCATGCCCAACACCAGATCTTTCAAGCAGCGCAGTATGATGGATAATGATGACTCTACGCCGTCTTCGCTCGGCGGTGCTGAAGGGAGCATCTCAACCTCTCGCTCAACCAAGCGTAAGCGTTGTGTAATTGAAGCATGCAGATGGTGCCAGTCTAGTGCTAAAGGACCCGAGAAAACATGTGCCCGGTCCTGCTCTGTCGCTTCGGCAGCCCATTCGGAAAATGCGTGGACTAGCGCTGTATACCTGCTCTGTGGTGCTGATAGCATCATGAGCTCGTTGAAACAGCCACTTAGGCTTTGTATCATCTCTGCGGCCTCGGGGCCAAGGTGTGCTCCTTGTACACCGAGCCACTCGGCTATGGCAGTAAGATTTCCTTGTTCATGAAACAGCTTCTCTTGCTCTCGAATTTGTGTCACCTCATCTTGTGTTACTTCGAACTCTGCCTTGAGTGCTTTCCTTGCGCTTCTTTCATAGCTCCGTAAGTTTGGCTCGGCAGACTCGTGGAGAAGGGAGAGGTATAACAGCTCGGATTGGAGTTTTGTGGTTTCGAAGACAGCGCCAGATTGAACAGCCTTATCTTCAGCGGAGGGTGCAGCTCGTGAGGAAGGGACCGGAGGTTTCGGTAGTACGGTTTTGGCAGGACTATAGTGCTGTTGGAGTGTGTTGAAGGCTGGTCGCGAAGTGGAGGGATCGAGCTTCGGCGCATTTGATGTCGCTGTCGGTCGTACGAGGCGCCTGACAAGAGGTTTGGTCGGTTCCGTGCTGCTCTTCTCCGAGGTTGGTGTGGATGGAGTGGATGGCGCAGTGAGTCTTGACTTCAGCCCTGTGGTAATTGAGCTCTGTGATCGAAGGTGTCTGGTTGCGGTGGTGGTAGCAGAACGCTTCAGAGTTGAGTCGCCTGTGCTTGAAGCTGCGATAGTAGAGGTACTGGGGGTGCGAGAGTGAGACACGACGCGAGGCTTTGGAGCTGTGGCCGTCGAGGGAGCAGGTGCCCGTGTCGACAGCGACCTCGACGGAGCGGCGAGAACGGATCTAGTGGCTGAAGTGGTAGTAGCTGCGGGAGCTTGCGATACTGGGCGGGTGCGAATAGACTGAGTGCGAGCTAGAGGAGCAGAAGGGGGTGGCATAGCAGCCTTGTCCTCGTTTGCTCGTGTCGGAATGCCCATTGTCGACCTTGTGGGACTTGACATGGGAATACTTGAGACAGCAACATCTTTGGTCGTCTTGATGGAGCGTGGAGTCAGCTGTGGAAGCTGGCTCCTCTTCTTTGCTATGCCATCACTGTCTACCGAATCCTAGACCATCTCAGCACTGTTGGAGAGTTGAGAGGCGGGCGGATTTCTACCTCGGGTGATGCTACTACTGCCCTGACAGGCCGTCGAACAGAGGGCATCCGCGACGACGACATTTTTTATTGAGATTGGGATGGGAGTGGGGATTGTTGATGGGAAGTGAAGGACAACAATCACATGGCCGCCTCATGTTTGATTGATTTGCTCGAATCCCCTCACTTCACCACCAATCCGCTACCAACTCCCTCGACATTCGACACATCGTCTATTCAGTCCAAGTGAAGACGTGTTAGAAAGTCAAAAGCAAGAATAAGCCGCTTGTCACCTATAAATTGTAATGCCAACCAACATGGACGACGACCACTTTTACTCGTCTCTCCAAGAACTCAAGCACCAGCTTGATCTTATGAACAAACGTACTGCACTCTTCTTACAACAACACTCACACCAAAATCCTTCGCCAAACATGTCTCCACCAGAGACGTCTTTGCTCTATCCTAGCATCTTTGACCGATGCCCTGTCGACAAACCGCAAATCGTCCCCATGCAGAAATTCGATCAAAAGCTCCATGCTCTGGAAGTCCAGCAAAAAGCCATGGCTGAGGACCTCGCCGATCGATTCACTGATATGGAAAATGAACTAGATTCTCTCTCCGATCAAGTCAACCAGATGCACTCAGGTAAACCGCAGTTCACTCCACCCGAGTCACCAACTCCATCAACCTCCCCTACTTCACCCACTCCCTCCATCACACCAACCTCCCCTACTTCATCAACCCTCTTTATTCACGACACTTTGAACCCCAAAGCCTCTCCTCTCGACACATCTACAATGTCGAGACCACCTGCCACTGTTGCCGATCTTGGCGGCTACTTTTACCCTGACCGCCCTCACGCTACCCCCAGTGACATGCAGTACATCTCGGACGCCTCGATCTTTGTTGGCAGAGTGAATCGCGCACTTCGCACAAAGTCCATCCAAAATCTCGAATCCTACCTCAAAGGCTCCGCTCTGCGTTGGTTCCACATTGGCCTCAGCCTCGATGGCTCTCATTCTTATGATGACGACAAAGGACAGATGGACTTGACCAAGTTCTGCGAGTCGCTGATATACCTCTTTGGCATACCAGGTTTTGTGGCAGAAGAGTCCCATGAACAAGCCCGCTACCTTTTCATGGCTTCGATGCGCAGCAACATCCTCGAGGAGTACGCCTTTCCTGCTCTCGAAGCTCTGCGTCGACAGACTACTCTTGGCCAGCCAGAAGTTGACGCCAACGCTGCATTACGCAAGGCAGTCTTGAACTACAACAAAGATCACCCCATGCTTGGTGTTGATCTGGACATCCTCAGTGGCCAGGATGTTCTCGTCGATTTGGCGCGCCTTCGTCAGCAAGAGTTCGACATCAGACGCGAGGGAGCATCTCTTACCCTCAAGAAGCCGCACGACCCAAAGGCAATGCCTGGTCAGGTTGCACCTGATGCTTCAAACAAATCAACCCTAGTCCATGAGTTCCTCTCGACTAGCAAAGGCGCTGCAAAGGTTGACCATGAAGATGTCCCTACGCAGAGACCGTCATCAGTCAACGACAAACTCCCACCAAGCACCCAGATGAACAAACAGTCTCGCTCGACTGATCAAGAAGAAAAGGTTGATACACATTCCGTGTCCCAAGATGGCCATCAAAAGCAACCCAGATGCACACAATCCGTGTCTAGAGCATGCAAGACTCAAAAGTTTACTCACAAGACCAAGCGTTCCCCTAGAACTGTTGTCCAGCTTGGCACCTTTTGGTCGAACTCCGACTCCACCAAGTCCGGCACACCTGTACATGGCGAGATTGACTCCGGTACTTCACGTCCTTCTGACATTCCATCCCAGAGCATGTTCACCTTCCCATGCTTTGCGGCTGATCCATGTCCCACGCCTCTGCATACGCTGTGTCCTCCTCCGCCCAGCGATTTGAACTTGACACCCGATGTCAACAGACGCTTGAAGGAGCTGCAAGGCACCACATCACACGACGCTCCTGACTCGAAGGAAAAGGTGCAAGATTCAGAGATTCCCACGTACGGTCGTGCCAAACCTTTGGTGCCCAAGCAAGGACCTGTTGCTCCCGTGACAGTCGACAAGTCGCACATGATGTACCAGCACCCGGTTTCGCACCTGCCAGATGACCCCACGGACTTGATGGAGTCCTTTGCCTCTGCGAAGAATTCTTCGTACCGTGGATATCCTCAACTGAACACAACCTACCACGCCCCTGACCCTGCGGTGGACGGTCTTTCTGGATATCCCAGGCTCCCGTTCGGCCCACCCATTCAACATCCTCTAGTCTACTCGACCGCCTACAGCACCACTGAGGGATTGTTCGCATACAACCATCCTAGACCAGCACAGAGCAAGCCTCGCAACCTCTCTTCTGTCATCCCCGTTGACTACCACACACTTCTCCCAGGCCTACCAGGACCATCATCACAGAGCACTAACATCCTCCCTCCTATCGAGAATCCCTACAGACCCTACTACAACCACATGTACAGCAGAGGTCCAACTTCAGCCACGTCGACACAGGCAAACAACTACTCTCAGCTCCGCTCACTCCACGACGACGCATCTGGAGGTTCCTCTGGTTATGGCTATCCCTTGTTCAGCTCTGTCCCCTCTGGTTTCATGACTCCCAAGGAAGCCACTGAAATGATCAAGGACATGGAGTTCGAAACCGAAAAGCCCACCACAACCACACGCACTGGATCGGAATTTCGCAAGCGCCACTTTGAGAGAAAAGTCATCAAGTCAGAGACTATGGGCAAGGGAGTGGAAATCGAGAACGACAAAGACGAACTGCTTGTCGGACTTTCCCGTGATGGAAAATTCTGAGCCGTAACAGCAGACCACAAGACACGATAATCAACGAAGGAGTGAATGAGGAAAATGACACGATGATCAACAGAGGAATGATCTCAGGCACAGAAGCGGTACGGTAACCTGCTCCAACTCACGAACAACCACAAAGAATTCAGAAGAGGGAAAGCAAGCCACAACACCACAGCTTCCACTCCCCGTCTCAAGAACTGCAATATCAGCATACGTATACCCATAACAGTATGCTCATAAAAGCACACGAGAAACGAAACACACGAAACACACCTAAGTAGAAGAACAATTGCAATGAAAAAAGGTGCTTTTAGCATACCCAAACATGATAGACCTACCAAACATGACGTGACGTGACATGTTCGAGGACAACTGATATCCAATCGGAGTGGATGAGCAAAACAACGGAGAAAGTACCGTGAATCCACTCATTACCACGTGTGAAAAGCCAATCTTTGAAGTTTGTTTGATGTCTCGTGAGGTCTCGACCTGCTGATTCCAACATAGTGTGATCAGACCAGGGAGATATATAGAGAGAGAGAGAGAGATAAAGTGAGCGAAGCCATCATTTAACACGTGACAATACAAGCAACGAAAGAAAAAAGTGGTATAGATATGGATAATTGTGAAAATAAATTGTGGTTTCTTCATGGTATCAACGCTAAAGTATCGACAACAAGAGGATAAGTATTTGGGTATTTTTTGTTGGTTTTGTTTCTCTATGACTTTCCTTCTCTGACATGGTGGTATCATAACCGTCCCGCGAAGCTTCCAGTATCCATGTACTCATATTGTTTGAATGACCTGCATTTCGAAATTCGGGATGGGTGAATCCAGTCACACAACACACGCACTAAAAAGCAGCTCCCCCAACCAGTGAGGAGGAAAATCGATTCCATGGGTGTTTCGTTTCCAGATAAGACGCAAGGATGCAGGGATTACAGGCTTCCTCTGCGGGGCACGCTGACGCCTTCGAGTGCGGCGTTGTCGGTGAACCAGCTGACCTTGTCTCCGGCGCCCTCGTTGACCAGACCGCAAGGCAAGGCGCGGCCCTCCTCGGTCTCGAAAATGCTCTTGAAGATGTCGCGCTTGCCGGCACCGGTGGCGATGAAAGCGATCTTCGCGCCGTGGAGGACGACGGGCAGACTCAAGGTGATACGCTTCGGTGGGGGCTTGGGCGAGTCGGAGATGCTGAGGACCCAGGCGTCGGTTTCGCGGAGAAGGGGGTGCTCGGGGAAGAGCGAGCAGGTGTGGCCATCGGGGCCGCAGCCGAGGAGGATGAGATCGAAGAGGGGAAGCTTGACGGAGTCGCGGGCGGCGAAGACGGAAACGAGTTGCTTTTCGTACTGGTCGGCGCACTCTTGAGCGTCGTCGAGGTATCTCTCCTCGATGGGGTAGACCTTGGGCTCGCCGAATTGTTCCTTGTCGATCTTGTTCAACAGCTCGTCCTTGAGTAGCTTGTAGTTGCTGTCCTCGTGGTCTAGCGGCACGCAGCGCTCGTCGGCGAAGAAGATTTCCCACTTGTTGAAGTTGACAGTGTCGGAGGGGCTGCCATCACCCTTGGACAGAAGAGCCTGGGCGAGAGTCTTGGGCAAAGAGCCTCCTGAAACGGCGACTCTGAAGGTGCCGTGGCGCTCAATGGAAGCGGCTTGTTGCGTGAGGACGTACTGGCGCAGAGTGGGAGCCAGCTCGGCAACGCCGGGGAAGCTGTAGACGTTTGGTGACTTGCCCATGGTGGATGTATTGCAGACGAAGAAGGTCGCCGAGACTGTGAGTATCAATTCCGTGTAGCGGAGACGGGCCAAGATAGATTGCGGTTGTGCGAGGGGTTGGTGGATGATGTGACAAGGATAAGAGACGGGCCCGGCTTATCAGATAAATCACTTCTTTGCCGATGACGAGCACCTTCCCACTCAATCGCCGTGGGCCTGGTGCTCTTTGAACATTCTTGGCGACCGATAAGACACCATTAATATTTCCACGAACTTCTACCGTTCTCACCGCAACCACTTATTAACCAATGCCGAGTCTTCTACGCCATTCCCTGTAACTCAATTGCAAGAACTTCACCACTGACATGCCTTCAGCTTGACCGTTCGTTCTGGCACATCTTGTGTTGGTGTCGGCAAATCTGGAAATCCTCGCTACGGGGCGCAGCTCCTTCCTCGGAGCCAACTTCCGCCTGTCACTCAGGCGTCATCGCAACGGTTGTCAATCATCACGTGTTTTTCTTCTCTACTCGGAGTAAATTACCTTGACCATACTCTACACCTTTATGTGTAGGCAGAGCGTAGCATATATGCTATATGTCCAGCGCTAGAGCTCGGATGCGATTCTCAGTGGACTATCATTGCGAGAGTACACCGGCACCCGAAGCTCTGTTTAGGCCTGATGCTGGCAAGGCCGACAGCTTTATCCGCTCCACTTTTGGGAAACCGCTGCTCGTGCCTCTTGGGAAGACCCAACATTGTCGGCAATCCCTCAAGACCGGGAATAAGGGATTGAAACATATGGGTGCACAGCTCTATCTCAAGAGTGTCGTGCCTAGCGAACATCAGCGACACAATAGACTTGTAATGTCACAGATCTATGCTCCATGTTCCTACGAGGTATACTAGTCGCCAGTGAGCATAACACGCCACAAGAAGAGCTGCCACGGTCGGTCAATGAGCGTGTGTAAGTCAATCTTGACCATCGTCTCGTCATATTGCGCGCAGGGCAGTCATCAGTGGGTGCCGATCTTGCACCTACCTTAAACAAATACTCAAGGACGGTTACAGTCTGAAGAACTCCTACAAGATCTCCCAGCTCTTGACTCGCACCTTGAACATCAAACAAGTGCTCAGCTTTCTCTGTAGGGCCTTCTCAGTCGTGTTATCGGACTGCACTTGAGAGGTCGCCTGATCCCACGAGTCTGGTATTGAGGTCCATTAAGAAAGCTGCGAGTATCATTGTGGCAGGAGCAGCCAGCCATTCTATTATGACCAACAATTACCATTCTGCACCATCCTCTTTTATAGTCAAGCCCGCACTTGCAACCTGAAACTTTCATATACGCACCGCCTTCCAATTCTGCTGGTCCTGATCAAAGGGAGGCCAGCCATAGGAGATCAAAACCCCCTTAAAAAAACCACAAACCTTCTGAGTCGCTGATGTGGTGGCTGGCTGCCTTGGCCAGTGGTTCAACTCTTCCTTTTATTGCGATTGTTACGGCGGCTTAATGTTCAGTCTGGCCGGACGACTGAATAATTGAGCTGGGCATGGCGATTCAAGTCGTGAAGATGTTCGGCGTTGCGAGATGAAGGCGTACATGGCTGGCGTAGACCTCAAAATAGCTTGTCACCAAGCAGAACGTCGAAGCTATCAAGGCTTCTACATCGTACCGGTCAAACTCTCGCTACGACGAATAACTTTTCTAAGTATTGCGCCTTGCGCCTTTCGATGCGAAGGAAGGGGCACAACGCCCTCAGCTCTCGAATCCGAAAAGGCGTTCGGACCCGGCGCAAACCATCACCAGTCGTCGTGTTCAATCCTTCCTTTGCCGGAAGCCGGTGACTTGACAGGTATCAAACAACAGAACATAAGCACAGCCCCAGTCTGCCTTAGCAATGAATACGCAATCTTCACTGCGCGTTTCATCCTTCTGTTTGCTGCGCATCAGGCAGCGACGAAACACTGTTTGCGATTACGAATCTTCTAGCCCTATGCTCACATCAGATAAAAAATTGATGACTGAACATGACCCCTTTGCGTCCGTAATCAATCGGTGGCAGGAGGTGATACGCTGGCAATTGTACTTTTTGCGAACGCCTTGGCTTCGGTGGTTGGTGGTGCGATGCAATCTACGAGCTGATGAGTGTGTTTACGAAACGCCGTGGACGCCTCTTTTTGTGTAGGCTGTGGACAGGTGTCTGCTAAGAAGCCTGATGTTCCAGACCTTGCAGCCTATCTGTCCACAAAACTCGTCTAGATAGACAAGATTCTGAAAGAGATTGTACACTCGCCATGTGGATACGCAAGGGCTTTTGTTGTCAGTTTGATTGACCGTAAAAGCTCGCAGGAGGTTCTAAGACGTGAAACGTTCTTTGACATGAAACGGAGACAAGGTTCGACGATTCTGGCCGACCCCGCCTTCGAACCAACCATCAAACAAGGGCTGCACCAATCACCGAACTTGCGACAGAAGTTGGTATGAAAACCTTGATAGCAATACACGTATTGTGGTAGTCCGCGTAGCCTTTCCACGACTCAGCCTCCCCCTGCGACAACCTGCGGAAGTGAAATCTACTTGACTCTGTGGAAAGAGCAAATTTGCGAGAGAAATGCGACAAAGGAGGGTATGGTGGCATGGCCCGGTCTAGACTGCGATTTTTCGACATTCGGGACTCGGGAACAACGGATGGTGCTGCAGACCACGGGCGTTTGACGCCTTCTCGTGCTCTCCTTGTCTGAAATCTGCGGATTATAACGGAGAGGGGAACTAGGAATGCGGACTGCACAGTGCAACACGAATGAGGTGCAGCATTCGTACGTATCGCCTCGCAGCCACGGCGTACAACGGTATGGTTCTGGCCAAGCATCAATAAGAGTAAGGCATGTGTACGGATTGCTAGGATACAGTAAAATTGCCTGTTCGGGCCTCGATTGGTTGTCTGTTACTGGTGCCTGGTCTTGTTATGCAGCTTGGGTGGCTTTCCATCTTGTGATTGCTGTAGTGACCTGATCTTTTAGGACTTTCTTCCGCTTATCTGAGCACCATGATCCTTCCACGGCGTTCAGTGCAATCGTCCTCCAATCAGACTCGGTCAAATCGAATGCATCTTGGACAGCACAGTAGTTTTCTTGAATGCAGTTGCCGAAGTACGCCGGGTCATCGCTGTTGATGGAGAATTGGACACCGCGATCGAGGAACTCGCGGATAGGCACTTCGGCGATGCTGCCTACGAATCCAAGGGTGAAGTTCGAGATTGGGCAAAGAGTGACAAGCGTGTTTGTCTCCGCAAGCCTCTGCATCAATTGGTTGTCTGTTTTCGATATCCAAGCATGGTCCACTCGCTTAGCTTGGAGGTTTTCAAGCGCAGATGATACGAACTTCGCCGGACCAGCTTGACCTACGTGTGCTGTGCATCGTACCCCGGCTGTTCTTGCATCATCGTATATCGACTTGAAGTACTCGGGCGGATGCACGAGCTCATCGCCGGCCATACCAAGTCCAGCAACAACGCCATCTGCGAAGTGGCCGGCATCCTTGACCTCTTGGAACATCCTTGTTGCGCTATCCAAGCCATGGTGGCGCAATATACAGGGAATGTATTCGATACTCATGCCAAACCCATGCTCCGCTTGCTGTTTCGCGCGTGACAATCCTTGTATCACTGTCTCATAGTCGATACCACGACTGGTATGCGCCTGTGGGTCGAAGAATACCTCTGCATGCTTCACACTCTGCTCGTGAGCTTTAGTGAAGTAGGCGTAGGCTAGTTCCTTGAAGTCTTCGGCCGTTAGCAGAACAGAGCTACCGAAGGTAAAGTATCGAATGAATTCGGCCAGTGAGGCGAAGGAACCGTAACGTGCTTGCAGTTGTTTTTCGCTGGTATACACCTTATCATCAGCTGAAGCAAGATCTACATTATTTCTTGCAGCGAATTTGAAGAGCAGACGTGGCGTAAGAGCGCCTTCAATGTGTATGTGATGTTCACACTTTGGCAGCGCAATAAGCAGGTCGTGAATTTGGCCTTTGCACATGTTTCGGCAGCCTTGGGCCCTGTAACAGCGATTCGGTGTTCGTTGTCTCGGCCAGATTATGGTATCGAGTTGATTGTGCAACCCCGTTTCTGCTCAAGTAAGGCAGGAAGCGTAAGCTATCAGATAAGCGTTTCCTGTGCTGGATGCCTGAATGCTCGTGCACTGCTAGTATGTTCTATTGTCGTCTGGCATGAGCTGTCTCGGGTTCCCAGAGCCGTGCTAGTATGCGTCCCAGCGCGCAGGATGGACTGAGTACAAAGGCGCCGGACAGGCCCGCAGACGCAACGGCGCGCAGCTGTGGAGAGGAGATGTTTCTTCTTGAGCTTCAAATCTAGAATTCAGCTGTAACCACCCGACAATATGGCCTCGAAACAACATCCGTTTGTCCAGGTCAACGTCGAATATTCGGAGAACAGCCGGCAGTGACTCTGGTGAGACAAGACACACAAGAAAGTGATGGTGTTGAGTAGATAGACCACCTCGGCTGGCTGCATACAGTACCTCTAGCAACGTTGGTGGGGCATCTGCGAAGTACGATCTTGCCTTGGCTAGCTGGCTGTGGTGTTTGTCAGCCTTGGTAGGTTTGGGAGAAGAGTCTGCGATTTGATCAGTAAACAAAGATCGATCCGAAGATACGATTGTGGAAATCACTCTTTGACTTTGCCGGGGTTCGGAAGAGCTCCTGCCTTGGTATGATTCGTGATAAGCTGATGAATCGCATAATCTCTGATGAGTGGGATAAAATCCGCAGCGAAGGTTTAGTCCGGTTTGATACGTGTATTTCTCACTTGGCATTGTTCGAGGTGGCTTTGTTTAGGTTACGGCCCTAAGCAGGGTAGGCGGGTCGCACGGGCGCAGATGCCCAGGTCTGCCCGTTCTAAGGGATTCCAAAGCCAATGAGTGCAATCATCGATCTGTCTGGCCAACATCGAGATTCTGTGCGGCTCTGGTGAGGACCAAATAAATGTACGCTCCTATCCGCTCCATCTGGTCGATCCAACTCGTGCATCTGAGATCCTCTTCCCGTCCCATCTCGCAATGTCTACTTCAAGTACCGCCCTCTCTCCCATCCAGAGCTCCTGTTACTTTTCTATCCAACATAACGAACAATCTTCATACCACAACGACGAGACTCCTTTGGCATCTCCCTTCACTCCATCAGGCGAGGACATTGTATCGGATCCATCACACCCTTTGCTGGCTTATCGACCTTTCTTACACTCTCCTTCAACCACCACTGTTCGCAACACAATGGATAGCCTTCTTCAACTCCAAACACAAGCTGCACACATTCCTCCTCCAAGACGACCTCAGCCTCAACCTATTCAAAACGTGCTTGCTGTCGGCGACGACCTATCAGATTCCGATGACTTGACAAGTTTCGCCTTCTCACACTCACAAATGGAACTCGCCAGATGTTCTCGCTGCCGTCGCTCCCAAAGCATCGACATGTTAACAGGCAAGGCTGCCAACATGGTCTCCTACGGCCTGAATTCCTTCTACTGTCTGAGATGCGCCAACATTGTCGGTTTCGGCTCTCAAAGCCGCTAAAAACGCATTCGCTGCGCTACCGGTCTCCTCTCGTCTCTCGACCTCACCACCGGTTCCTCATCTTTTGACCAGTCCATCGGTCACTCATGTTACGATCATCACGACATCATCATGCGCAGTTTGCATGATCTCTTTTTACGATACACGAATCTCTCTGGACACTTCCAGCCAGAGTTATGATGGGTTCACTCAAGGCGTTGTATAGCCCAGGGTCACTGAAAGTGAGCATTTTTGGAGTTTCTTTTGTTTGCATTCCGGCACTGGGTCCTGTCCAGCCGGTCCGTTCTGTTATTTTAGATACCCCTTTTGCATAAGCATACTGGTTATGCCTTCTTCGACCGAATAAATGAACACCATTTCTCAGACCTACCCAATTCTCCCTTTGCATTTTGAAACCCGTTACCAAGGTGGCCATATGATCCGAAATAAGCTTTCTTCCTTTTCACGATCAAAGGACCAGGCTCGGCCGTCCAGGGCCTTTTTGCACTGAAACCACCAGACCCCACACTGATCGCGAAGACTGATCGACGATCACTGCTCGAGAAAGGCACGCGCGGTGTCTGCGGGCTGTCTGCTTAGCCTCTTTCTGCCTAGTCCCAGGGACCTTTCAAAGAAACTCGACTCAGCATCCATAGCCTTATTCCTTCGGTTACACGTTATTGAGAGGAAGAGCGCAAAGGAAGATGGCTGGAAAGTGGCATTGGCAGAATGGCGTTCTCCACTTGATTCAGAGGCATCAGGAAATCGCCAGATTGCAAGTCTCGAGAGACGAATCAGACGCGCACGACTCTGACTCTTACATTCGAGCGCGCAATAGTTCTCAAACGGCTGCTATCCACACACTACCGGAGAAGACTTGTCAACACCGACAGACTGCTTTGAGTACAACGGCCAAGCCGGCCTTCCGGAGCGGCCTCCTGGGTGCGATGGATGCGACATCGTGGGCTGTGCGAGGCTGCCGTTTGACAAAACGGCAATCTCTTGTTTTGCAGAAAAACGCGGAACTCTGTTTTCTCGAAGGACGATGGCGGCCGATCTTCCGGTGATTGGAGGCGGCGTTAGACACATGCACCACACGTTTCGGCTCAGATGGAGCATCTACCGATCCATCTCCACGATCTGGATATCTTACGAGAAATTTAAGCTAGCTGTGTCTTAACCATGCTATTGGGAGCAGTTCATGATGCGATATAAAGAAAGGGGTGATATTGATGAAGGCTTGCTTTGTTCGATATCTGCCTCGGAGGCGAAACATCGCTGATGAGGAAGCAGGAGGTTTTCTGATACGACGCATCGCTGATGGAGAAGCAGGAGGCCTTTCTCCATTCCAAATGCATCTCAGACACCTTCGAAGCAGGCAAGCCATCGTTGATGAAGAAGCAGGAGGTCTCAACGGACTGAATGTTCATGTTCAATCATGTTCATTGAGCGCTTGCAAAGTGCAGGAGCGATGCTCCGCTTTTGGCTCCATCAACGCGACGCGTCCGACGGCATCTTCCGTGCTAGGAGAAATTTCATGAAAGCTGTATGCATCGTTGACCAAAAATCTTCATACCGCAATTGCAAGGCATTGCGACCACTCAGCCGAGAATGTCGTCCTCCGAAGATGCCTTTTCTTTCCACAGGATCGAAGAGGCCATGGCCCGCCTGAACGCAACAATCAGCAGCTACAAGAACGAGAAGAACGGCAAGATGAACGGACACCATCGATCAGAGTCGGACGATCACCCCTATGCTCCTCGCTCGACACTTTTTTCTAGAGAGTGGGACCTGTCGACCGACGAACACTATCCCTCCATCACCAATGCCGAGCTCAGAAAACGATTGAATGCTCTGCATGAGCTTTGCAGCTTCTTGCCCGAACATCCTTACAACATCGATCTGTACCTGCGCATCGCAAAGGCTTATGTCGAGGTCGGATACCCTGATCTTGCCATCGGCTCGGCATACAAGGCTCTGTTGCTCATTGATGCGATCAACAACGAGGACGAGTTTTGCGACGAGGCTATTGAGTCTTTGGCATTGAGCATCTCGAAAGAGTCATTGGAATACAGACACCAGAACATCCTCGAGAATGCCGAGATCCTGGCCCATCTCTATCCCGAGTTCATGTTGAGAAACAAGGACCAGCTCGTAGACGTCGATGTGTCAGACATTGAAGTCTTGGTGTGGACCAAGGGACTTTTCTCTTTCCAAGTGTAAGCTTTCTGATTTCTGTGCCTTGAGTGAATGTTGACCTGACGTGTTGTAGGTATGCATTGCTTGCTCAGTGCCTTCATGTAATCGGGTGTCAAAGAAGTGCCGCCGAATATTGCTTCAAGGCTCAGGATCTCTTCGGAGAGGATCCGACCATCGAAGCGACTCTGGACGTCATTCACGCTGCAATCGATGACTGGCTGCGCGAAACGCAGCCCAACGAATACAACAAGCCAGGCTTCAAGTTTGGCCTCGATCAATTTCCTGACGAAGGGATGGTGCGTAGAGAGTGCTATCCCTGGAATGAACATGAACCCGATCGCTGCTCGGACGAGAGCTTGGAATTCTTGAATGCCGAAATGGAAAAGGTTGCTCCGAGACTCGAGGTCAAGGCTACTAAGCTGCCTCTCTTGACTGAGGGTGATGGTGTGGAAAAGTTCGTTACACAGCTTGGTGTTTTCGCCAAGGAGGATATTGCACCCGGCGAGATCGCACTCTCAGAGACTTCGCTCCTTACAGCAAACAACCGTCTGCAGGACGCCCTGTGCGACGCTTGCAGTGCTGATCTCCCTGAGCTCAGCGATCCCGCTTCGGCAGATGTTGTACAATGTCCTGATTGTGAGGTCGTCTTCTGTAGTCAAAAGTGCAGCGACCTTGCTGAAGACGAGTATCATCCTGCTGTCTGTGACCGTGGTGTCGAAGACATTGCGAAGGATGTTCCACCAGCTGAGGCTGCCAACGCTCTTTACTCTCTGCTACTGCTCAGATCTTTGGCAATGGCAGAGACACAAGAGATCCATCCGCTGGACATCAAGTACGTCAAGTTCATCTGGGGTGACTACCACACTCTCGACTTGTCCAAGCATTGGCGCCCACACGACCGTCACAGCACCGAGTCGCCATTCCCGCGTACTCTGCCTTTCAGCTTCCAGGCCAATGTCGTGCTGCCATTCAACATGCTCGAGAAGATGGATGTCGATATTTTCAAGAACCCTCAATACGATGTCTGGGTCTTCAACACCCTCTACGCCAAGTTCCGTGGTACAGCATCAGCTCGTTTGAGCGGTTCTGGCGGCGGCGTCGCCCGCGGACCCGAGGTCAGCGCGGTCCACCCCATGTGGTGCCTGGCAAATCACAGCTGCAACCCCAACGTCACCTGGCGCTGGGCAAGCGACGTCCGCTTCCGCGTCCTAGAAGAGCGACCAACATGGCACGGAAGCGAGTCCCGTGGCGGCATCAAATCCAAGTCCGGTCTCAAGAAGGGCGAAGAGGTCCTCAGCCATTATTGCGACATTGAACTTCCGGTCAAAGATCGTCGCGAGTGGGCTGCAGGCGCACTCGGGGGCAACTGCTGTTGTGAGCGATGTCTCTGGGAGGCGTGCTTTGAGGATATGAAGCAAATCACCCGCGAGGCTGACAAGGCTCGCGGGTAGCCCTGTCGTGTATAAATCACCTCTATATTCAAATAATGTATACATGGGAACAAAGTGATTGCGTTTCCCTCTCTTGGCCAACCCAGCTTCTCCAACCGTGTGTGCAAAATGAGAAAAATCATTGGCTCCTGTACATGCTTATCATATCTTTCTGATTATCTCATCAGCATGTGGATGAAATTCCTTCGTTCTCGGTACGAGTGGCATTCCTATAGATGAGCTGACAATACGTGGAAACACATATTACCTGAAGCCTCGAGTATAGTAGAAGGAAGTCGGCAAATTCATCAATATCAAAGCTGAACTGAAAACAGCCAATTGAGTTACAATTCTGCTGGGATATGACAATAACCTTGAGATAGCGATATCTTTTTAATCTTCCCTTCTCTGCAATCATCGCCTTGATCAGCAGATCGATGAACTCCCAAGACACAGCCAAGGAACAGAAAGTCCTCAGTCCGAACAATTGAAAGGTCCGCTTAAACCCACTCTAAAGGCACCACCGCTTCCAAACCTCCCACCAGCGGGCAAGGACATGACCCCGAAAAACCTATCGGAATCCCCTCCGGACATTCGATTCATGAAACACTTGCGCGCATGCAATGATGACTTGATGCATCCCATCCCATCCCATGCGCGGTGGTCATTCCGCCTTTGCATATATTGCAGCTCCGAATTTTGATTCACGCAAGCAAGCAAGCAAGCAACAATCCTGATTTCTTTTCCTTAATGCGGCTGCTCCCCAAAGCCTCGTATTCCAGAATGCATGTGTGTATGATGTATCCTGCTTACATACTCTTGATCTATTTCCGCGACTTTGGGGAGGGGCTGTGATTTGTGGATGATGGTGAGATACGGAGTAAATGCATTGGAAAGGGGGGTGTGCGTGGTGTGTGCCTCTCTTGCGCCTGAGCCTCAGAGTGTCTCAGAATTTCTGGTGTTACACAGCATGAAGGATGCAGGATACTAGTCACGTACATTTGCTGCAGGGTGCGGGGAAATGATACAAGACGGCACATGGTAAAATGATACTATTCGCTAACAATTTTTTTGGCACTCGTTGATATCGCTCACATCTGCTCTGGTTGGTTGGTTGTTGTATGTTGGTTGTCTGTGTCTCATTTGGACCCGTTGGCGATGATGAGGCCATCGACGAAGGTCTTGCTTGAGCTTGCTGCAGCAGGTGCGACCGCTTCCTTTTCCGTGTCGAAGCGTACATTGATTGTCTTGCTCATGAGCTTCTGACCGTGGAAAACCTGGATGGCTCTGGCTGCGGCTGCTGCATTTGTAAACTTTGCTGTTGCAATGCCGCGCGATCGGCCAGTAGCCGGGTCCCGTCGGATCTCGCAGCTGTCGAAGGATCCAATCCTGCGCAGGTACTCTTCTAGCTGCCGCTGATCAATCGCATAATCCAGTTGACTGATGAAGATGCCTCTTGATTCGGTTTTGACGAGGCCGCCCGTGGCGTTGATGGGACGGTGGTTTGGTGTGTAGACGTAAGTCGGACTCATCCTCCTCGGAGCCACTGGTGGCCTGTGTTGAAACACAGGACTTCCGTGCATGGGTGTGCTCATGGGCGTACTCATCGGTGTGCTCATTGGTGTACTCATGGGAGTCGAGTACGTGCTTACGCTGTGTGAAGGCGGCAAGAACGGCTGCATGGAACGCGGGACATCACTATTGCAACGCAACAGTTCCGGAGGTGATCGAGCTGTTGACCAGAGATATACCTTGAGTGGCTTGAGGGATGGTAAGCCACTGGTCAGATACCCTTGAAACTAGTTAGTCTTCCACTCAACAGGACTGGACAAAGAAACATACCATATAAGTTAAAGGCATCCTTGGGACGTCTGATCTTGATCCAGCCACGACCTTTCTGCATCCCTTGTGGGTTTGAGGCCATCTCCGTCCACCCTGGATATGGCGCAGCCTTTCGAGTCAAGTCTTTGAGCATTCCCCAGGTGTAGTATGGTGGTAGCTGCGGTTCTGAATTAGATCATAATAATCAAATCAATGGTTTATGACTTACGCCTTCAACATAGAAGAAGAAGTCGCCGTCGCCAGAACTCTTGGCGCGAGAAGGAGGGTACTGGCAGTTCATTGCAGGCATGTGGGACAACATGTTCGGTAGCAATACGGGCAAGGAAGGTAGGCAGTGCAGGACAGCACAGTGCTCATAAGTCAAGGTATCCGTCGAAGCCCAATTGCAAAGAAGAGTGACAGCAGTTTGAAAGACTGTTGGGTCCTCGAGGTGAAACTGGTTACAAACGACAGAGATGAACCAGAAAGAGTTGCCAGAATATGGTCGAGGGAGGTTCTATTTGTACAAACCATCAACGGACTTACCCCGTGTATACAGCTTCGATGCATGATATGCGTGACTTACAATCAGCGAATCCAGTCGATTGTCTGGACTTTGGTCTACTTTCTTGCAAGCAACATCTGGAAAGCGGGACTGGACAAACAGCTCTGATTGCCGGGGATGTGTAACCCGAGACGATCGCAGGGTCAGAAACTCGGCAGAAATCTGGGGTTGCAGCAAGCCATCTGGATAAGGCCCATGTCGCCATGCACCCTGACTGACCACCCCACCAGACTGAGGATTGCGATAGGATAGAGCTGACCCAACAGAAAAGGGGAAGCAAGGCTGACTCTCCGTCTACTCGCTCAATGTCGATTGTGATCTTTGCAAGTGGAGCAAACGCTTTGTCCAATTGCCGATGAGCAGATTGATATGCAGAGCTAGATGCGAGACCGATGGTAGCGGTGAAACCACTGACTGGGGTCAAGAATGTTGTTTGCAGCTTCGATGAAGAAGTGATGCCCTGATCATGAAGGGGTCAAGAACTGTGATCTGTCATTTTTCGCGGCACGGCATATATACTTATGAAGCGACCGTTGTAGTGGGCGCCCACAGAAGCAACGTGTATCGCGGCTCCGTCAACCAACAGGAGGCTCTGATAGCGGCTATACCAGCCATAAGAGGCATACAAAGAGTCGAATCGGGCGAAAGGGCCGAATCTCGCGCACAGCCTCGAGGATCAATTGAGCGCCACGGTTACACAGCTTTCTTTCACGCCTATTCGTGCCGCGTCCCGTGAAGAACTGGTGCGGAGGCGCGGTGCATGATGCTAGGCGAGAAGCCAGCTATTCCAACCAGGTTTCAGGCTCAGCGACAGACGTGGTGACACAAAGGGCGGGAAGGACAATATCGAAAACATTGCGGACGTGCAGAAGGTGCCAGTTTGACGTCGGCTCCAGAATCTTGGGGAAGTCGCGGTCCATCAACCGAGGTGCGACTTGCCAGACTTCAACCGCCACAGCCCAAACAATCCCAAACACCTGGAGCTACTTTCACGAGCCCTTCCATCCGGATCCGATCAACTTGCGGTCACTATGTCACCGAGTGAGGCAGCAATCATCGTCGCCCGCTTCCTCAAGGCCAACAGCTACGATGAGGTTTGAAAGCTCGCAATAACAATCATCCTGATTTCACCAGCTAAAGTGTTTCCATGTCAGACTTTGGATACCTTTATCAGAGAAGCCGGCCTTCCTCCAAGTGCCGGATCGACAAATAGAGGCGACCTGACCATCGAAAAAATCCTAGAAGAGAAGCAGACCTTTGATATGAGTCTGCAGTTCGAAAGGCTTGGCACAGATGATGGCGCTCACGGTTGGAGCCAGCATGGTAGGTGTTTTTTGATTCTCCCGAAGTCAATATATTGAATTCCTTCAAGCACCGACCGTGCCGAATGAAATTTCTGGACCGACACGTTCCAACATCCTTCACACCTCGCTGCCACTGGTAGCGAGCACCACTTCTGGGTGAGTCGATTGTGTCTTGTCATTCCTGAGGACAGTGCATCATTGACCTGCGTATAGCGATGCATCCGAACCGTTCTTAGTAGCTACGACCGCTGACCGCCGGCTTAATGTCCACAACCTGCCTGCATGCACGCTCAAAGATTCGCTATTGGCTATACACGACTCGCCGGTGCTCTCGACTGCTGTGTTGAAACAGACGCATCTGCTGACAGCATCCATGTCTGGCCAATTGGTAATTTCTGATCTGCAGGGCGTGGTCTTTGATAAGCGCCGTGACCATGCCAAGTATGTTGTGCAGATCACAACTCATGAATTGGAAGATGTCACCTGGCTCGCTACCGCAGGCTGGGACGGCAAAGTCCATCTGTACAGTATTGACGTTGCTGCCACTAACCCCAAGTTGCCTGCTCCTGTTGCATCTATCTCGCTACCAACTAATCCGGAAGCACTCCTTTTCATCAAGCACCCCGACAATGGATCTCTGGTGCTCATCATCACACGCCGAGATTCGACACATCTCTTTTACTACAGCGTGGACAACGAGGCACGCCTTCTCGGCAAGCAAAATCTTGCGCCACACAGTAATGCCTGGATTGCCTTCACTCCATCAGCAATCGCTCTTTGTCCAACAGACGGCACTTTGATCGCAGTCGCCACCAGTGCTATTCCGCACATGAAATTGATGATTGTACGATTGATGGTTCCCTCGATGGACGGTGACGCCTCAATTGCATCCATTGTTCCTGCCGAAGAGACACAGGCCTCACAGGCACGAGCTGCATTGGCGCTGCAAGACCGCGAATCAGCCGCCATCCTGATTCAATGCAACACCATGGCGCCTCAAACAGCCTACAGCACTCCGGCACTCACATGGCGTCCTGACGGCACAGGCGTCTGGGTCAACAGTGATGATGGTGCAATCCGTGGTATCGAAGCCACCACTGGTAAGATCATCGCTACTCTCAAGGGCCACGAACCCGGTAGCAAAGTCAGATGCCTCAGCGCTGCCTGGGTGAAGGCGGGTGACGTGAAGCAGGAATGGTTGGTTAGTGGAGGGTTCGATCACAAACTGATCGTCTGGAAGCCTCAACCTGCAGAGTAAATGTTGGGACGACAATCACTCTCAACAACTTACATGAGTTGCAGTGATCTGAACATCGTTCGGGTTCAAGATCCCTCGATTGGATGGATGAATGTTGTTGCGATTTGATTTGATTTGATTTGATTTGATTATCTTAAGCTATTTACCCCGCAAGGGGTATGAGCTGTCGCTAACTAGTACGCA